>JAWQEG010007928.1:0-25414 GCA_033782935.1 Petrolisthes cinctipes
GGGTTGTGGGTTGACTGGCTGGTTTGGTTTGGTTGGGTTTGTGGGTGGTTGGACAGACAGACTGACGTGAGGGTCGCGTGGGAACCCAACCCTGTGGAGGCTCTCGTTGATCTAATTAGGAGCCGCTGGACCGGGAAGGACGCGCGCATAAGTACAGTCAAAGGCAGAATCAACTTCCAATGGTGTCCGAAAACTTATATTATATTTTAGAGAGGTATATTACGCATTATATATAAATGTGGATGTATTTGTTTGTATGTATGTATTTACTAACTTTCCTGTACGGTATAATCATATAATTTATAAATCCTAGTTACAGATTGTTGCAAGTTTAGGCCAAATATTTCCCATATAAGATTAACTCTCATATTTCATACTGCCCTATATATTGCGATTCAAATACCAAATATGAGAGAGAGAGAGAGAGAGAGAGAGAGAGAGAGAGAGAGAGAGAGAGAGATAGAGTATAACCAAGTCGGTGCGTGTGAGTGACAGAAAGAGATAGCCAACCAGCTTCCGTCAGCGTACACACACACACACACACACACACACACACTGGAGGAAAGTCCCACTATAAGACAGGATGCTCCGTCAGATTATTTAAATATCACAAGACCTGACTGACATCCACGTGTTGCTCCCCAGGGCTAATAACTCGTTTACAACAAATAACACACAATAATGAAAAACCATAATGGAGCATAATAATTGCAGATATAAATTGAATTACTAGCCTACTCCGATATGCGAGTACGTGCGAGCACAATCACTTAGGCTATTTAACATATTATACATACATATAATTATGTTATAGGTCATAATCCAATTACGATGCATAATGTGTTGTGTTGTGTGTGTGTGTTTGTGTGTGTGTGTGTGCTTACTCTATGTGTACTTGCAGCCGTACGAAAAGGCGTGGGATGTACAGTATGTGTGCATTGTGTTCTGTACGATACGTATAAATGAGAGGGAACTGTATTTTAGAATGTGTGTACTGCTCACGTTTGTGTCTGTGTCTGTCTGTGTGTGTACGTGTGAAGAGGTGTGAAAATAGAGTGGTGTGGAATTACTGTGAGAAAACTCGTCTGTAGAGATGGATGTCCCCTTGACGCATGTTGGAGGTGATTAAAGGTGATGGTGATGGTAATGGTGATGGGTGGAAGAGAAGCAAGCTGTGTTGTCGGTGGTGGTGGTGATGGTGTTGGTAGTAATGTGATGGAAGTGGAGAGAGATGAAAGAGACTGTGTGTAATGGTGATGGAGGTGCTGTTGACATGAGGTGAGTGCCGATGAAGAAGATGGAGAAGTATAGCCTTATAGTGTTGCAATTGTACTGATGGGGACGCTGCATGGTGTTGATGATGAAAGTGATGGTGGTGATGGAAGTGTTGCAGAGACAGGTAAGACATATATATATATAAATGTTTTGATGCTGATGATGATGGTGGTAGGGATGGTGATAGAGACAGTGAGGTATATAGTTATGATGGTAAGTTGTGTGTTGGTGGTGGAAATGTTGGTGGTAGGGGTGGTGATAGACACATTGAAGTAGTTATGATGGTAAGTTGTGTGTTGGTGGTGGAAATATTGGTGGTGGTGGTGGATGGTGGTAGGGATGGGTGATAGACACAGTGAAGTAGTTATGATGGTAAGTTGTGTGTTGGTGGTGATGGTGACAAGACTAATGGAAATGTATGTAGAGTCTAGTGTTGATTTGGTTAATTAATAATGGTGATGGTGTAGTAAACCAGATTGTGTGTGTTTGTGTGTGCTGTACCGTAACTCTTAATTGATTTATGTTTATATTGCTGCTGTTGTTGTTGATGAAGGTTCTTGGCCGTGATTGATGATATGTTGTAATCGTGGTGCTATAAAATCCTATAGTGATGTCAGTGTTGTTGTTGGTGTTGGTGGTGGTGACGGTAACATATAGATGGTGTGATGTTTATTGAGATCCATGTGGGTGAGTGAGTGAGTGACGTGACGATCGTAGTGTGGCGTGTCGTTAATGGTATAAGGTGATTGGTCGAGCAAATAAAACCCAAGTCGGAGTCCTGGTTAACCTCGTGATGGATGTTGGCAAATTATCCAAGACTGTTGTTGCGTCGTCACGGTCTGGAGAACACCACTTACTGGGGTTGGCGACTGGGGAGATGAGGTGAAGTGTGGTGTGGTAGTGCGCAGAGTGGATTGCTGTGGGTGTGGTGTGGTGAAGTGGGTTGGTGTGGTGTTGTGTGGTGAAGTTTGGTGTGGTAGAGCGAAGAGTGGATTGGTGTGGTGAAGTGGGATGTTGTGGTGTGGTTTAGTGAAATGGGTTGGTGTGGTGTGGTTTAGTGAAGTGGGTTGATGTGGTGTGGTGTGATGAAGTGTGTTGAGCTGGTGTTGATGTGTTGTGTTATAATTTGGTTTGGTACAAAGGTGCGGTAATGTGGTGTGATGTATACTATGCTACCATCATTCTATAACTCTTTTGCACATTTTCAAGAACACACGCGAATCAGAGAAGAGCATATATATTTAGGCACACTAACGGAGTACGAAGAACGAAGGAAAAATAATTGCAAAGTGACGAACACACATATACCTTATTAGAAGTAGAGTATTACCTTCTCGACTCTCTCCTTTGATTTTTGCTGCAGGTGTTTATTTGTTTATTTGTGATCAGTGTTGCTGCCATGACTCGGGCCATATTCCGACCCTCACGTACCCCGGTGGCTGAGATGGTAATGGACTGCGGCGCGGCGGCTACGTGTGTGTGTGTGTGTGTGTGTGTGTGTATGTGTATATATGTGTGTGTGTTGAGAGGGGGATGGGGATGGGGCTAGGTTCATGTGACGGTAATGAACTGGCGGCATCTAGTGTGTGTATGTGTGTGTGTTATGGATAGGACAGTATGTATGTATGTATGTATGTACGCCTATATTTATGAGTATGATTGATTGTCTCTGTGTACACCTGTGATTCAAATCCTAACCATCCATTCATCCAATATCTATCCATCCATCCATCCATCACTGTGAGAAGCCCTACCATTCATTCATTCATCCATCCATTCATCCATCATCTATCCATCCATCCATCACCATCACCATCACCTGGACGTCAAGAGCATCACGTTCACATGCACTCACCAACGACAACATAACCAAAACTCAAACAGGTAATAAATTGATTTGTCGTCGTCGTCGTCACTTATGGAATTGATTTGTCGTTGCTTCAGATTCACCAAGACATGATTCACAGGTTCACGGATGAGGGAGTGAGGGATGAGCGGACTTATCTCTCTTGTTTGGATGCACAGTCGGGGGCAAAATGTTTACACACACGCCCCCCCGCCTGCAACACATCCCTAAAACTGTCCACCGGGGATGGCTCCGTTGTCCACCACCCGTAGTTCGTGAAAAAAAGAGGAGGAGGAGGAGGAGGAGGAAGAAGAGGAGGAGGAGGAAGCGAGACAGAAGAAGTATATACAGTATAAGGAGGAGGAGGAGGAAGCGTGACAGAAGAAGTATACATAAGGAGGAGGAGGCGACCGAGGAAGTATAGGAGGAGGAAGAAGTGAGACCGAAGAAGTATACTTAAGGAGGAGAAGGAGGAAGCGAGACCGAAGAAGTGTATAGGAGAAGGAGGAGGCAGAGAAGCAGACGACCGATGAAATATAGGAGAAGGAGGCTGGAAGATGACCGAGGAAGTAGGCCTATATACAGTAGGAGAGAGAGAGAGAGAGAGAGAGAGAGAGAGAGAGAGAGAGAGAGAGAGAGACTATGAAAGACGCTGTAATTCTTTTTCCTCTTTTCGTTTCAATTCTTTCCCTACATCTCCCTCCACGCGCTCATATCTTCCTTTTCCCATTTTTCTCTCCTCTTTCACTCCTCTATCCCCTTTACCTCTCTTCTCTCCCCTCTTCCCATTTTTCTCTCCTCTTCCACTCCTCTCCCTTTTACCTCTCTTCTCCCCCCTCTTTCTCCCTTCTTCCCATTCTTTCTCTCCCCCTTTTCCCATTCTTTCTCGCCTCTTCCCATTCTTTCTCCCCACTTTTCCCCATTCTTTCTCCCCTCGTTTCCCCATTCTTTCTCCCCTCTTCCCATTCATTCTCCCTTTTCCCATTCTTTCTCCCCTCTTTTCCCCATTCTTTCTCCCCTCTTTTCCCTATTCTTTCTCCCCTTTTTTCCCTATTCTTTCTCCCCTCTTCCCATTCTTTCTCTCGCCTTCCACTAACAGCTTCACAAATCCCTCTAATGATTTATGTGTGTTCTCCCTGGACTGTTTTTTACGACGTTCTGTGCAGCCACCTGACGCCATGCAACCCAGGCGACGTTCCCTTCCCTCCTCTCATGACCACTGAGGACAAATTATTATCATCCCTATACAAGGTGGCTGTAAGGGCGAGTTGAGTCTGGTCCCGAAAATAACATAAAGGCGAGTTTTTCACTGCATTTTGCCACCAGCTACCTAACTCCAGATGATTTTCCTTCGAGATGAACCACACCCTCATGCATGTTGCAAGAGTTAGCTAAAGACCATTTCAATTGCATCAATCCATAAACAACGGGTCGAATTATATTATTATTATACAGTATATTCGGAAAATTTAGTGAAATTTATATATATACCGTATAAAAAAAAAAAAAATACACGTTCACAGGTTTGAACATTAAGCTTTTATTTTTTTTATTTTTTATTATTATTTTTTTTTGTACTAATCAGGGTCCTTGTTGCGAAAAAAAATGTAAAATCAACCTTATACCCAGTGACCATAAGGGTGAATTTAGCTGCTGCCTTTTTTTTTTTTTTTTTTTTTCCTTCCGTATCTACAGAATCCATCCGAGGGAAATTACTACGTGTATCCAAGATTCAGAAGCGTAAATCTGCCGACACAAAAAGCCGATGGTCTGGTGGTGGTGGTGGTGGTGGTGGGTAAATTATGGCGGGTCCAAGGAAACTATTTGAGATATTGGTAGTCCAGTCATCAGTAGTAAATCAAAATTAAAATAACTCTCTCTCTCTCTCTCTCTCTCTCTCTCTCTCTCTCTCTCTTCTCTCTCTCTCTCTCTCTCTCTCTCTCTCTCTCTCTCACACACAAACGCATATATCTTAAATTTTACTCTCTCTCTCTCTCTCTCTCTCTCTCTCTCTCTCACACACACACACAAACGCATATATCTTAAATTTTACTCTCTCTCTCTCTCTCTCTCTCCTCTCTCTCTCTCTCTCTCTCTCTCTCTCTCTCTCTCTCTCTCTCCTCTCTCTCACACACACACACACACACAAACGCATATATCTTAAATTTTACTCTCTCTCTCTCTCTCCCTCTCTCTCTCTCTCTCTCTCTCTCTCTCTCTCTCTCTCTCTCTCTCTCTCTCTCTCTCTCTCTCTCTCTCTCTCTCAAACGCATATATCTTAAACGTAAAATTTATTACTGGCGCACTCACCAAATTTCTCTCTCTCTCATCTCTCTCTCTCACTCCCTCACTCACTGATACCGGCCATCCATCTCCATTCTCGCTCACCATTCATCTATTCTCCACGGTGGCCCTAGTCAGCTTCTCTCATCCATCATCCGGAAGCCTCTATCCATCTATCCTTCTATATCATTGCTATTATAGTGCTTTTCATCCATCCATCCATCCATTAATGCATTCATCTATCTTGCAACATATGTTACTCCTGATATCTCTATTTTTCGTCCATCCATCCATCCATCCATCTACCTACCTATCTATCCACTGCACTTCATTCATCACTGCTACCTACTTCCTATGATCATCCATCCATCCATCCGTGCATCCTCCTCATAGATCACTGTTGCTGGCTGTGCTCCCCATTCTTCTTCTCCTTCTATCCATCTATTTTCTCAACCACCTAATCCTACCGGTACCAACACACCCTCCTCCCACCTAGGATACCCAACCCTCTCTCAACCCCATCCACTACTTCCTTGCATAGCCTAACCCAACCCACCAACCTCTTCCACTTAGAACCCACCTCGCCTAGTATTTCATCTCCACCCATCCACCCACTGCGCCTCTCCACCCACCCACCCACTGCGCCTCTCCACCCACCCCACCCACCCATTATCTTCACTTACAAACCACACACCTACTTAGAACCCATCTCAGCCAACATCTTCACCCCACCCACCCACCTCCACCTCTCTTATTACACCCACTTAGAACTCCACCTCAGGCCAGTACTTCTCCCCCCACCCACCCACCCACCTCCACCTCATTCACCTCAACCAGTACTTCTCCACCCTTCCACCCTTCCACCCACCTCCACCTCAACCAGTACATCCCCCCCCCTACCCACCTCCACTTCAACCAGTACACCTGCACCACCCACCCAACCCCACCACCTCTCCTCCACCCACTGACCCCACCTCCTCCCTCCTTTGTTTTTGATACGCGTCACGGGCACATTCTCGAGAAAAATCCGGTACAGGACTCACGGACCAGCTCTCACGCACCGCCGTAACGGCAACGCAAGAAACGCATTCATTCGCCTCCACTACTGCGCAGGCATGACAGTGGCGTCGTCGTGGTGTACCGTACCGATGGATCTGTTCTTGTTTGTATCGCCACTCATCCGTTTGTTCTGAATGCCAAGGAAAGGTGATAACGGGAGGGAGATGGGTTTTCCCTCTGTGTGTGTGTGTGGGGGGTGGGTGGGGGTTGTTTTGTTGGGTGTTGTGTTATTTGTGTATGTGTTGTTGTTGTTGTGTATGTGTTTTGTGTGTGTCGTGTTATTTGTGTAGTTGTGGTGTTAGTTGTGTTGTGTATGTGTTGTTGTGTTGCGTATGTGTTGTTGTAATATGTTATGGTGTGTGTGTGTTGGTGTTCGTTCTAGGGTGACGTGGACCAGAGTACGAACATGAATGATGAATGAAGCCTTTAATGTCATTCAGAGTGAGATTAAAAAAAAAAAAAAAAAAAAAAAAAAAAAGTAAAAATATAGGTATCAGGAAGGTAAGTAAGTGGCCACCAGGGAGAGGGAGGAAGTGAGTGTAGGGGAGAGGAGGGGAAGGAAGAGGGGAAGGAAGAGGGACAAGTAGGGGACGATGACACACTTCTCTTCCTCCTCCTCCTCCTCCTCCTTCTCCTCTACCACCCTCTTGAGACCCCCTCCTTAACCCTATACGGTACATATATATATACGTCCCTTGTTTTTCTTACTTCACTGCTCTATTTTTACTTTCTCCTCTCACCACCAACCCATCTTTCATAATCACTCCTTATTCTCTCATTGTTATGCATCCCTTCATTTCTCATTTGACGCTCTCTCTCTCTCTCTCTCTCTCTCTCTCTCTCTCTCTCTCTCTCTCTCTCTCTCTCTCTCTCTCTCTCTCTCTCTCTCAGTCTTGCCCCTTCACCCTCCTCCTCCTCCGCCCCTTCCCTCTCCAGCACCCTTCTCGACCTTCCTCCTGCCCCTCCCCCCTCGCCGCCCCTCCATTATCAGTCATAGACACCTCCCCCTGTGACTTCCTGTCCTCTGACCCTGCCATTACCCACCCTGTGCCACCTTCCTAACCCTGCCATATCCCTTCCTTCACCTTCCCAAACCCTGCCATATTTCTTACATCATCATCATCCGCCCTGTCCCACCTTCCAAAACCCTGCCATAGTCCCTCATCCCACCACGAAAGTCAACAACAACTACCTTCAAACAAAATTACAGCCATCAACTACAAAACCTATTCGTCTACCACAACTATTATCACTACGAACACGATCATCAGTCTCTTATTAAACTACAACCATTACGACGAAAACAATCCCCCCATCAAACCTTTACATCCACTTCGAATAGCCTACATACAACACATCGCCAAAAGCAACAAACAACAACAACTATTTATTTTCTAGTCTCAAACCACGACTACATGTATTACCATAACAAGTGCAACAATCGTGTAACCACAACTACAACACAATCGCCTACTTCCCCAAACACGTAACTGCTCATTCACTTCACCATTGTCCCTTCCTTCCCCACCCACCCACCACCCCATTCCAAGTACTACAGCACCTCTCATTCATCTCGTACAATACTACCACTACTGCCTCTCTCACCCCCCCCCCCTCTCTCTCTCTCCTCTCTCTCTCTCTCTCTCTCTCTCCTCTCTCCTCTCTCTCTCTCTCTCTCTCTCTCTCTCTCTCCTCTCTCCTCTCTCTCTCTCTCTCTCTCTCTCTCTCTCTCTCTCTCTCTCTCTCTCTCTCTCTCACACACAAATTCTATCAGAGGTAGACAGAGGGAGGGAACTTTTTTTTAGTCGAACTTACTTACATTTTTCCCTCCTCTTAGCAACCTCTCCCACTCCCTCCCTCTCTCCCTCCTGCTTTCCCATCCTTCTCTCTCTCTCTCCTGCCCACCCATCCCTCTCTCTTTCCCTCTCACTCTCTCCTGCTTTCCCATCCTTCTCTCTTTCTCCCACTCCCTCTCTCCTGCCCACCCATCCTTCTCTCTTTCCCTCTCACTCTCTCCTATGCACCTCCTGTCTGGCGCACCTGGCACTCCCTATAATTATCACACTCATCCCTGTCCATCGCTCGCCATCGCTGTCGTCTCCATCGCCACCTGCTATCATCGTCCTCACCACGCCACACCCCATCATCACTGCCACTCACCACCACCACCAGCAGCTCTCTCTCTCTCTCTCTCCTCTCTCTCTCCTCTCTCTCTCTCTCTCTCTCTCTCTCTCTCTCTCTCTCTCCTCTCTCTCTCTCTCTCTCTCTCTCTCTCCACCACTTTAACTACCAATTCCTTCTCCACCACTGTCACCACCACCATCATTATCACCACCAGTACCGTACTAACTAGGTACCATTTGCATGCATCTCCACCACTATCACCATCAGCACACACCTCCCCCCCCTCCTCCTTCTCCTTCTCCCCACCACTCATAACTCACCTCCGACAACCCCAATCATACCCTTTTACGGAACTAGCCAACTAATTGAGTAGGTGGTGAGAGAGCCCCTGGATGCCCGCCCCTCACCACCATCCCCAAGTATCTAACAGCATAGGGAAATGTACGAGTATGTTAATGTATGTATTCACTTGTTGTCCTGATTCGTTGAAGGTTGTGGGCTTGCCTCTTCACCCAACATAAAGTAATATATATGACTTATGTCCTCATAAAAACACACATTCACACACACATAAGCACTCCTCAAGAACACACAACATCTACATTTATCAAAAGTCCATGATAGCGTCCACTTTGTCCCTGAAACCTTAGAGACTTTGGGCTACCACCACCCGTCCCCCTCTTCCATCTGTCTCCTTTTTGTTTTCCTATTTTTCCCGTCTCGAAGTCGTCCGTCTGAGGGGAGGCCACCCACCGATCGGAATCAACTCCAGGGCCGCGTACTGAAGGCGTTCCAAAGAGCCCTACGGTTGAGCATATAATTATTACCCTGGCGTGTACTTGTGACTCATTTGTGCGTTGTTACTGACCCTCTTCTTTACGGACGGATAATGTAGAGTTTTTATTCGTATTTCGTAACATATATATGACGATGTTTCTGACTCTCTGGTTTACGGACGGATAATGTAGAGTTTTATTCGTATTTCGTAACATATATATTACGTTGTTTCTGACTCTCTGGTTTACGGACGGAAAATGTAGAGTTTTATTCGTATTTCGTAATAGAGTGACTCGTTGGTATACTGATGCCATATATATACATCATGGGTTTTGCTACACCGTCGTACACCCGATACCAATATATATACCGTAGCACTTCTAAGGAGGTCGTACTTATGTGTGTGTGTGTGTGTGTGGGAGAGAGAGAGAGGGTGTGTGGTGTGTAGCACTCCTAATAGGTCGTATTTGTGTGTGTGTGTGTGTGTTGTGTGTGTGTGTGTGTGTGTGTGTGTGTGTGTGTGTGTGTGGAGAACTAGAAAAACGTGGACATACACAGAAACATAAATCGATTCTGTTACCGGTAAAGAGCAATACGTGAGGTCACCATACCCACCATACAGTTGTTTCTCCCCCTATTGTCATCACCACCACCACCGCCATCATCACCGCTTTGCACGCTTGGTGAGGAGTTGTGGGGAAGCGGCACGATTATGTAGCGACTACCTAACGGGAAGCTATTCTTTTCACTCTTTTTTGTATGTGCACCGACGAAAATAATGCGTAAATGGCACGGTATAGTGGTTGGAATTCACGTCTCTCTCTCTCTCTCTCTCTCTCTCTCTCTCTCTCTCTCTCTCTCTCTCTCCTCTCTCTCTCTCTCCTCTCTCTCTCTCTCTCCTATCTTCCTTCCTCCTCTCTGTATGTCCTGCTGTCTCTTTCCATTTTCCTCTCTCTCTCTCTCACTCTCTCTCTCTCTCTCTCTCTCCCCAACCATAAAAACTCCCACATCCTCCCTCTCCCCTCCCCCCCCCCCCACCCCTCTCCCTGCTGATACTTGACCCTGTTGACCTTTCCAGACGTGCGCAAGGAGGACCCCCACCACACACACACACACACCAACACACACACACACACACACCTGTCGTATCCTAAGTGGTCGACTGGGACGTATTCACACACACACACACACACACACAGTAAGAGGTAGTTTTGTGACTCATTCTCACATAACAAAACACACACAAGCACAACACAGCCACATGGTCCAAAGATAAACAAACACACACACACGTCCAGTCACTCATAAACTCAGGAGGACATCCAAACACATGTATATACCGTGCTAACAATCTCTCTGTTAATTCCTTTGCCTGTATGCATCTATTTATATGTCTGGCTATATTCTTCTTTTTTGTCTCTGTTTTTCTGTTTACTTAAATTTCTGTCTATCTTTATTTATCTATCTTTATCTCACCGTTTTGTTTTGCCTGTCTGTCTATTCTTTAGTTTACATGTTTATTTTTGTTTGCCTGTCTGTCTATTCTTTTGTATACCTATCTGTCTGTGTATATAATTATCTGTCTGTCTATTTATCCATCTATCTGTTGTCTATGTCTATCTACACACACACACACACACACACACACACACACACACACACACACACACACACACACCACCTTCCATTCCAACCGTCTGCTTCTTTCTACTTCAGTCCCCCGCCCCTGCCCCCCCTTTCCTCACTCCATCAACACCTGGGGGCCACCTTGCTCTCCCCAGTTAGCGGAAACCCATTAAAGGGGTGAGAGGCCCCCTTCCGCTGCCTGGGGATCAAAGGGTTTAGACAGGGAGCAGGTGGGTAGGGAAGGGATGGAGGGAGGTGAGGATAGCAGCAGGTGTAGGAAGTAAGCTTGTAAGAAAGAAAGTGAAGAGAGTAAAATAATGATTGATAATAATGGGAAGAGAATGTAAAGAACACGAGAAGGAGAAAGACCAAGAAGGACAAGGAAGGAGAGAATGTATAGAGAAGAGAGAAGGAAGGAAGGAAAGGAAGTAAAAGAGGAGACGAAAATGCAAGAAAATGAGTATCCACAACCACATCACACTTCCCAAACATTTATCTCCGGAGCTGAAAGGGGGTGAAAAAAAAAAAAGAGCGCACGTTTTCCGCCCAGTTATATAGGGAGTTTCCGCCCTCATCTGTCGTCACTTCTGCCCGCCAGCCCGTGCCTCGTGCAGGTGTGGTGTGGGCGTAGCAGTGGGTGTATGTAGTGAGTGCTGACAGTGGGCGTAGTGGTGGGTGTTCTGAGCGCTAATACTCATAGTACACGCAATCTGTATTCTGAGTGGTGGTAGTGGTGGTAGTAGTGGGCTGGGCGTATTCAATGGACTAGGCACCAACTACAAATATTTCTTGGGTTTCTATATGTTTGTTTGTATGTGTGTGAAGGATGGAAAAGGGATGAAGATTGACAGGTGCGTGCATATGATGGCAGAGAAGTGCGTGTGAGTGTACGTGTGAAGCGAAAGGTATATTATGTGCGAGCGTGTGTGTGAGCGAGGCAGGGCGACAGGTGCATGTATGTATGTATGTATGTGACGGTATGGCAGGCAGATCGTGTGCGTGTGAAAAGAGTGTGCGTGGGAGTGCGTATGCGTGCGAGCAAGTGACTACCACCACCGAACCTAACCCATTACAGTGAGACACAGAGACAGCGACTGGGTGGATCTGCTTACCTCTGGCCTACTCCCACGTCCGTCTGTTTCTGGACTCGTTGGTCTGTGTGTTTGTTTACCTTTTCTTTTTCCTCGGCGTCTACGATAATGTATTTTTTTTTTTATTATTATTATTATCACGGCAACTATTATCAATCCATTTTTCATTTTTTTTTTTTTTATTATTATCACGGCGACTATTATCAATCCATTTTTCATTTTTTTTTTTATTATCACGGCAACTATTATCAATCCATTTTTCATCTTTTTTTTCTTTTTTTATTATCACGGCGACTATTATCAATCCATTTTTCATTCTCGTTCATGTGTTTATTTACCCATTATTATTCCTAGATGCATGTGGTAAAAATATTATGCGAAACAGGTCTCGTGTATGCATAAGACACACGATTTAGCACGTGGTATCAAAACACGACAGTCCTGACCTAACGCAATGGTTTGAGAGAGAGAGAGAGAGAGAGAGAGAGAGAGAGAGAGAGAGAGAGAGAGCGCGCGTTCATGCTTGTGTGCGTATGTGATTGATGTGATTGAGTGTGTGGAGAGCATGGCAATGAATGTGCACGCATAGTAAGCTGACTGTGTGACCGGTATGTGTGTTAAAGAGGGGTAGCCTACCACAATGACATGTTTTCCTTCAATCCTCGTCGGCTCTTTCTTTTCCGTAGGCATGTGGGTCGTCCTCCAGTCCTAATATAACGAAACTGAGAACGGAGGAAGACTCAATGTTTCCCGAGAACGAAGAAAGTTGTACTAATGTGATATTTGTTGTACTGTGAGACTGGAACTGTGACTGCCATTATTGAGAAAGTACCTGTGTGTCTGTGTGTGTGTGTGTGTGTGTGTGTGTGTGTGTGGCCATGGAAGGAAGGAATCAGAGGTACCGTACTGTATGGTGGAAGGGGAAAGAAAAGAGTAGGAAGGTATATATTTAAGTCGAGGAGGAAGGACGAGAAAAAAATCATTGGTGGTATTTTATGACAAGTGGTGGCAAAAATGATGATGATTGTCCCAAAGTGTTCCTATAGCATCCACCACAACCATTATCTTCATCACTACCACCACCACCACTTCATCGCAATTATCATGGACCATCCCTTCACAATCATCACCAACACCACTCACAACCACCTTCACCACCACCACAACAAAACAACAACATTTCTATCACCCTCATCACCACTACTATAATACAACACCACACTCGTTACCTTATCTCTAACACCTCCACCCCCACCCCACACCTGCACCACCTAATCCCATCGTGACTCCATAAGCCACCTGCCCCTGGAACCTAGGTGAAAGTTGCTTCCTACCCACGTCACCACTTCCTACTCCCCTACCCTCCTCCTCCTTCCCCTTGCCCCCTCCCAACCCCATCACTACCTACACCCCTTCCCTTCTCCTCCCCTTTTATCACCCTACTTGCCCCCTCCCCTCTCTCTCCCCACCTCATAACTTCCTACTCTCCCTTCTCCCCCTCCTTCCCATTTACCACCTTACTCGTCCCCTCCCTTCACTCTCACACCCTCTCTTCCCCTGCCGGTGGTGTGGTGTGGTGAGGGAGAGGAAGTGCTGGGATGAATTAGCCGGACACTGCATGACAAAAAACCACATCATTTTACCGAACGAGCCAGCTGTTGTCTTCCCTTCTCCTTCCTTCATTCCTTCCTTATCCTTCATATCTCATTCATCGCCATCCTTCTCTCTCTCTCTCTCTCTCTCTCTCTCTCTCTCTCTCTTCTCTCTCTCTCTCTCTCTCTCTCTCTCTCTCTCTCTCTCTCTCTCTCTCTCTCTCACACACACACACACACACACACACACACACACACACACACACACAGAGGCCCTCAAGTGCTCATGTAGCCAGTGATTTATATCCAGCACACGCTATAGTCTACGAAGAGTGATCTGAGCGGGTATCAAAAATAGAACAGTCTCAGTGGCCGGGGGGATATTTCTGACTTCAAGGAAACAGTAAAAAGATAATAGAGGTGATGATATGCAAAGGAGGGAGGAAGAAAGGAATAAGAAGCGGAGGAATGAGAAACAATTAAGAAAAGGATGAAGTGTGGATGATGGGCAAAGGAAGGTGGGAGGAGGAAGAAGCAAAATGTTAAAAGAGAAAAGGATATTATAGCCTATTTAGTGTGGGTAATAAACAAAACTTGAGCTGCTCGTAGGTACCTAAACCCTCCACTTCTTCAACGTCAGGAAAGGTTAATTAAGAGTGGAAATTATCGTCACCTAAAAGAGAGAGAGAGAGAGAGAGAGAGAGAGAGAGAGAGAGAGAGAGAGAGAGAGATATTACTACAAGCCTCGTGCCCCAAGTAACCCAACCCTACCCAACACAGCCTTACTCATTACATTAATACATAAACCACTGAGAGGGCAACCTTACTGATTCTAGCAAGTGTCAATATTATCCTAGCTGGCCCAGGAACACAGTAGGCGAGATACAAGAGAGACGAGATACACTGAAAACATTATGAGGAAATACAGTGGACAGAGATAAGGAGTTGAGATACTGATGAGAATACGGGAGGAGATACACTGAAAATAGATAAGGAGGAGATACTAGGAATATAGGAGACATTGATTAAATAGGAGATATTCTAAACAGAGGAAATGGGGGAGGAGGAGGGACAGAGAGAAATAAATAGGAGATACAGTAAACAGAGGAAAGGGGGGAGGAGGAGGGACAGAGAGAAATAAACAAGAGATATTCTAAACAGAGGAAAGGGAGGAGGAAGGACAGACAGAAAAAGAGGCTAGATAAGCTATATAGTTAGACATGCAAACAGAGTGTGGGGTGGTAGGTACTGGAGATAGAGGGTTAAGGAGGGCCAATAATAATCCAATTATGGAGGGGAGGTGGGTAAGTGCCTCGTCTGCCCTTAAAGCGTATTATTTAATCTGTCCTGCCGCGTACATGGACAGAGAGCTTCAGTATTTGTTTGTTTATCCAAAGTTAGTTATACAAAATTTCATTATCATCCACTACATTCAGAATAAAGTACTATATGATAAGAGGAGTTTGGCAGAATCCATCATCTTCTTTCATTCACTTCATTGACAACGCTGAATTGTATTACGAATATATGTGTGCAACTGTATGCGTAGACGGAGTGTGATTACTGTACAAGGATGGATGACTAAATGGTTTATAACTATGATAAAGTACATTTGAGTAGATCTTGGGGGCAGGGATAGGATAGATAGATTCTCTTTTATATTTGATAGGGTGATAATCTGGGGCAAGGGTAGGTGGGTGGGTGGGTTGGTGGATATATAGCTGTTTGTGTGGGATTTAGAGCAAGGGCAAATACACAGGCAAAGAAAATATTGCTGTATTGGTATTTAGGACAGTAATAGATAAAAGACAAATATAGATAATGACGTACACTATGCACTGGACACACACACACACACACTCTCTCTCTCTCTCTCTCTCTCTCTCTCTCTCTCTCTCTCTCTCAACCAAGAACGACACACCCGAGAATGGACAAATATAAACAAGACGTAACTACTTTCGATAATTAATTTCGTCGCTTCGAGTAACAAGCTTGTCGCTCCTCCCGAAAATGTTGTCAGAACGTCGTCGTCACACTTGGGCAAATTTACGAGATATTTCTGCAAACGAGAGCGTATATAAATGCCTTGTGTTGACGCTTACTAAGAAAAAATCAAGGATAGTATAAGAAAGTTAGTAGTGTTTAAGATTTGCATGATTACCACTCCAAATATTACTCCCAACGAGGAAAAATTCACATTAGCCTCCTAGTGAGCAGATAATCAGAACGAGTCGCAAATTTAAGGTTTGGATTTAAAGGTTTCTGTGCAACAAAATGAAATAATCTTGGGTTAGTACAGACTTATTATAATTGAAAATCAGCTGTTGTTGCTAAAAAAAAGTTAATTAGATATAATATAATATAATTTATGCGGTTTACACGTCAGCATACTGTTGTTGTACTTGTCTCGGACAGAAAAAAAAAAATCACTTGTTGGTTGTCAGTGAAAAAAATGAAGCAGGAAGAACACAAGCTAAACAAACCTGAAGCCACAAAGGACTGAATCAACGGAAAACAAAATATGATGTGACGGGTAAAGCCCTTGTGAGTCACCCATGAAAGAGTTATATAGCAGTGTTTAAGGACCCTGTGATCGTGTATGAAAAATTGGAGGTTTCTGATTCTTCCTGACCATGCCACGAAACAAGCTCCTTCCCTATTGGTGGTGTTTCGTGGCAATGTTTGAAGGACTCTCTGACCTCCAATTTTCTGACTACATCACAGGGTCCTTAAAACAGCAGCAATGAAGAGGTGGAAAATACTGTACTTGTGTTTTAAAGATTTTACACACACACATATGTCAATTTTTAGGGGGCCGTTTCATCCGAAGGTATTTTTGCATGCAGAACTGATTATTTGGCGTGACTGTACACCCAAGACTCTGATTTCTTCTCGTGTTTCTCTCTAGACGTGATACTTTTGGTACATTGGAGCACCTAGATTCCTCCATAGCATGCCAGGAAACAAGGTCCAGGTTGACAAAAATAATGGTGTCCTGTTGCTTGGAATAGTTTGGAGGAATCAGTTGCTCCATAAATACCAACTGTGTACTACCCCCTTAAAGACGTCTGAACAGGTGAAACTCTGTATATACATTGGAGTCCTGTTCTTCTTGACTTGGTGCCTTTCTTTTCATCCAATATTCTCCTCCAATATTGTCACAGTCTACGTTTACTCAACTGGACGACCACCTGGGTAAATATTGGAGTGTTTAACCTGTGAAATGGGAGTACAAGGAACGACTTATCATCCAATGCGAAAGTTTTAATTAATCTCGACTCGGAAACATAATTAATTTCGACTCGGAAACTGATTTAGGATTCCATTTATTATTCCCCCGCCCCCCTTTCCATCTTTTCATTTTTTTTTGTGGTTCCAATATTTCACTTTTTTTTTTTTTTTTGTCGTGTTTCGTACTTACCACAAAATATTAACAAAGGAAATATATAACGGGAATGTGAAATAGGCAATCACTTTTCAAACATTCGTAATAAAACCTTCTACTCACAACTAACCCAAACAAATACCCAGGAACAAATATACAGGCAATTTGAGTTTCCCAGATATATCGCTCCTATTTTTCTTACACGATTTTGTACACTGAAATATTGTCATGCAGAACGAATAGTATTGTAGTATCGAAACATCACAAAAGTAGAGAGTAGAGACAATACTTCCTAAAATGAGTAATAAGCAAGTGGAGAAGGAATGTTTTAATATATGGTGACTAATTTTCAGTGTAAGAAAATCACACTTGAATATATTAAAAGATAAGATTGATTTGAGATTGGAAACTTGAGAAAATACACCCTTTATGAGCTTCCATTCCTTTGCCACTGAAGCACCAATCTCCCCGTCATGCATCCAGGGTTGATAGGTTAGTAATTGAAAATGTATATGCTATTGTCAACTGACCTCATCTTCCCCGGCGGTGGTGGTGATCAGTGGTGTCTGTGGAAGCTGGCGTGTGTGTCAGGGTGCATCCCATGTGTGGCTCCTCCCTCAGGCACACACTCAGTCAGGGCACACCATAATCCTTACAGCCTCCTGCCTCTCAACCTTATGTATGTGGCTCGGATACGGATGAGTGCCAGGAAGGTGATATACAACCAGTCACGGGAGTATATTTATTAGGAGGGTGACTTGGGAGCGAAGAAACAACCCCCCGTGATGATGTTATTGTTGTCGTAGTGGTAGTTGGGTAGGTGTGAGGAAGGAAGATCCAAGCAGTCACGGGAATATTTTGCTTAGGGTGACTGAGGAGAGGACAGACAGGTTGTTGTAGTAGTAGTAGTAGTAGTTGGTTGGATGTTATGTCCAGGCACCTACTGTGTGCTTATAGCCAGTAATTTTCTTGGGCTAATAATAATATAATAGGTTTGTTGTCCGAGGGATCTGGACGAACTGGTGGTTATTGGAAAGACTTTATTTGTACTTTCTTGTTTTGTTTTTTTCTGTCGTCAACCAAGGAACCTTTTATTATTTTTAATTCACAGGAACTTCGGGTTGTCTTTTCCCACGTTTCCTGGGACGGTTCTCAGGATACAAATTTTGTGTATAAATAATTTTCCAATATTATACACAAGGTACATCCAAGGAAGAACAATATTTCCCTTTATTTTCTGTATGCAGGGAAGTTGCTTTATGGATATTAATATTTTCCTTTCAACCTCACTGTTTTCACAACTTTGAGAAAAATTATCACAATTCCCTTACTGTTATTCACAAACTGTATGGTAATTTTTTCCACACCTCACGATGATGATGATAATAATCCTCTTCACTGGGTTTTAGTCGTGGTTATTCAGTGGACAGAGGCGATCGCGTTGTAAGGCGTGCGTCGAGAGTCGCAACCCAGTGATGCGACTTGCCCAGCGGAGCGACACACGTCCCACCTCACGCGACTCTGAGAGGAGACTGAGGTGTGTGTGTGTGTAGCTGTGTGCTCACTGCTCAGTGTGGTTGTGCTGCTGCTGGTGACTGGATGTGTGTGTGCGTGTGTATGTTAGTGTGTGTGCGGGAGGCTGGCTGGCTGGTTGGCTAGCTGGGTGGGTGGGTACCGTCTCGGAAGTGTGTGTGTGTGTGTGTGTGCTGGGGGAGGTGGCCGAGTGAGAGGGCCGAGTAGGTAAGTATGGATAGATGAACTGAGGCTGGTGACCACGGCTGGGTAATGCGTAATGGTTGCATATCCGCATAATAATTCTGACGTGGGCTTTTAGTGAAACGGGATGCTGATGATGGGAGAGATTGTGTCGGTGGCAGTGACATACGCAGAGAGAGAGAGAGGGGGGGCAAAGAGAAGATGTAGAAGGATACGCAAAGAAGAAAAAAACACTGGAGCGAAAGGAGAGACATACTGGTTGCACACTGAAAAAAAAGAGAGGAGGATGGGAGAGACAGTAAGGGCGGAGGAAGAGGGAAGGGAAGGACAGAAGGAGAGTAGGAGGGAGGAAGGGTGTGGTAGATCCGCATACTTGTACGAGAAGGAAGAGGGAAGGAGGGACAGGTGGAAAGGAATGATGGAGAGAAGAGGGACGGAAGTGAAGAGGAGAGGCAACACCGAGGGTCAGGTATCCATCCACCACACATAGAAACAAACAGTGCTCATTTTTGGAAACACTGAGGCAGGGGATATTACGCACATGTGAGTTGACCATACAGGAGAGGGTTAAATAGAAGTTGACTGACTGACTGGCTGGCTGACTGACTGGCTGGCTGGTTTCCGGAGTATGAACAGATGACTCGACAGCCGTAGCGAGTCGAAGCATCACACACACACACACACACACAGCATCTCGGCAGCAAACAGTAAGCAGCACGCACACAGGAAACATTACACAGGAAGCACCATTCACACACACACACATGCACACGCACACAAAGGGGGCGGACTGACAACATCGTGGCTCGCCGTGTGTGTGTGTGTGTGTGTGTGTGTGTGTGTGTGTGTGTGTGCAGCGGTGGAGCAGTTGGCATCATTATACGTAATAGACGGGTGTGTAGTAATGGCAGTGGTTGTGATAGAGTTGAAGTTGAGCCGTGAAGCGTGTAGTGGTGAACCTGCTGTCTCTCTCTCCCATTATTGCCGATTCACACCCAACCATAACGTAACAACACACTCATATACAACACACTCAAGCTCAGTGTGTTCCGGAATTAATAACACACTCTTATATAATGTGTTCAGGAATTAACAACACACTCTTATATAATGTGTTCAGGAATTAACAACACACTCATGGTCAGTGTGTTCCGGAATTAACAACACACTCTTATATAATGTGTTCCGGAATTAACAACACACTCTTATAAAATGTGTTCCGAAATTAAGCAACACACTCAAGCTCAGTGTGTTCCGGAATGAACAACACTTACTTTTGATAGCTTAACAACACATTCGTACTCAGTGTTCTTGAATTTACCACACCCAACCATAACGTAATAACAACACATTCGTACTCTTATAATTGTGTGTCTTCCGGAATTACCCAAATCTCCGTTTATACTGGCTAGGGATATTATGTTTGATATACAAGTCATTCTCGGCCATTAGTTTGACAAGCAGTTCGAACCCAACCACAATGTTTATATCACGGTTACACATTAATTTTGCTCTTTTAACTAAGGAAGTAAATCTCTGTATGGCATTAATTGACGTTAGAGTTAATTTATGACCCAGTATCGACCTTTTTGTTGGTTTACATGATCATAAATGTTTACACACATTAACATCACCCTATACACACATTAAATGATGGTGGCTGATATATGATGTTCAGTGTATAAGATAATCTATACTATTAACATCAGTTTACAGTTGCCCAAACTCTGGCTCATCCCCTGAACGAAATCTTTAGAACCACTGGCAGGAGGAAAAAATAACTCTTAAGAGCAGCAAGTGTTTGTTATTATGCATCAAAGTGTGACTCATTAAAAAGCAATTTAAAGTGAACATCACACCTGGCTGCGCACTTCTGGTTGTATATATATATATATATATATATATATATATATATATATATATATATATATATATATATATATATATAGAGAGAGAGAGAGAGAGAGAGAGAGAGAGAGAGAGAGAAACGTTTTAGTCGAGGGAGATAAAAGAAAAGTCTCCCCAGCCACCTCTGATTATGACCCTGAGGAAGGCTTGGAGGTGATCTAGGTGATGATGGTGATAATAATGATGACAGTGTTGGTGCTGGTGGTGATAATGATGACAAGTGTTGGTGATGGTGATGTATGTGCCCACCTGTGTACATTATATAATATTTTTTGCACCTTTTGCATATGATGATGCTACACCGTGCGAAAGATGAAGGTTTAAACAATATTTTTATTGTTACTTGTCAAACATATGATGCTCCTGTAGTTTTATTGTTACTTGTCAAACATATGATGCTCCTGTAGTTTTATTGTTACTTGTCAAACATATGATGATCCAGTGTGAAAGGAGGACAGAAAGTAACACATATAAGGGCATTATATGGAGGAGCAGCGGTACATGCACTTCTCCACTACTGTATGTGTCATCTAAGAATGATAAGTATGGACGTCAGAAGAGAGAAAGGGTGTGACTCTGATGTAAAGATGCTGGTGTGAGACTGGCAACACACACACACACACACACACACACACACACACACACACACACACACACACACACACACAGACAGACATAATGGTAGCAGAGTTGGACTGGTATGTTCTGGTCTAGAGTTGCTGGTGTCTGGACGATGGCTATGACCCCCATCCAGAATACCGTACTTATCATTCTGTGTGTGTGTGTGTGTGTGTGTGTGTGTGTGTGTGTGTGTGTGTGTGTGTGTGTGTGTGTGTGTGTGTGGTGTGTGTGTGTGTGTGGTGTGTGTGTGTGGGTGTGTGTGTGTGTGTATGTGTGTGTGTGTGTGTGTGTGTATGTGTGTGTGTGTGTGTGTGTGTTCTCTTCGCCCCCCCTCCTCCCCCCCTCCCCTTTTTGTGTGGTGGTTCGGTAAGTGATTCAGCGAGGGGTGCATCTGGGGGAGGTCAGGTCCTGTTTGGCTATCTCCAGCCTCATCCACCCCGCTCCACATTCTCTCCCGCTGGTGGTGGTGGAGGAGGTGGAGGTGGGAGGAGGTGGGGCAGATCCTTTGATGAGAGGTGGTGTACGGTGAAGAGGGTGAGGGTGGGGTAAGGTGTTGGGGGGGGGCTTGATAAATGGGAAGTTGTTTTGGCAATGGTGGTGGTGATGGTGAGGATGGGGCTGTGTTTGGGAAGTATTCGTGGTGGTGATAGCAATGGAGTTTGTGGCGTTGGAGAAACAGGCGGCCTCTTCGGAACTCTATGTAGGGGTGATTGTCGTTTTGGTGATGGAGATGGTGACGAGGGTGGAGTAGTGTGGTGTGTGTGGTGGAGACAGACAAACAAACTAACAGAGGGACTTATTACTGTACTGAGGAGGAGGAGGTGGAGGAGGTGTTGTTGTTGTTGGGTAGAGATGGTGGTGGAGTCAGACAGAAAATGTGCTTTGCTTGAGGTGGAAGTGGAGCAGAATTGGAGGGAGCAGCACGGTATTTGGAAGGTCGTGGTGAAGGAAGGTGGTGGGAGGTCACGATTTTTGGTGGTGGTGGTGGTGGTGGTGATGGATGTGGCCAGTGAAGAAGATGGTGGAGGTGGGTTTTAAAAGGTAGCGTTGGCTGGTAGTGGTGATGAAATGATGGTAGATAGTGTGGTGGTGATGGTGGTAATGTTGTTGTTGTTGGTTGTGGTGTTGATGAAGATGGTGAATGTGTTTTAAGAGATTGTGGTTGTGATATAATCCATCAGAGGAAGACTTTTATTAGAATACTAGATGGTTAATTTGGAAGTGCATGTGTTCGCCATACGTATCACTTAGGTATGATTTCCTCCGTCCTTTGACTAAACAAAAGCTTCATTCGACCTCCAGCTTATTATCAGAGGCTTAAAAGGACACCCAAGAATACTATCGCAACATATCTGGCACGAGGACGAAGGACGGAGAACGAAGGAAATGGGTGGTAGCTATATGTGTGATGGACCCTTGAGAAGTACTGCATGGTGAAGTGAAGGGATGCTGTGGTGGTGGTGGTGGAGGTGGTGATCGACTAGAATGTGGTGGTGGTGGTGGTGGTGGTGGTGGAGGTGAGAGTAGCCGGTGGAGCGTGACGAAGGGAGTGGGCAGGTGTGTGTGTGTGTGTGTGTGTGTGTGTGTGTGTGTGAACTGGGAAGAATATTATCCTACGTAGAAGGTTTCAGCTATGTGTGTGTGTGTGTGTGTGTGTGTGTGTGTGTGTGTGTGTGTGTGTGAACTAGGTGGAATATTACGTAGAATGGTTCATCTGTGTATGTTTGAGAGAGAGAGAGAGAGAGAGAGACAGACAGACAGACAGACAGACAGACAGACAGACAGACAGACAGACAGACAGACAGACAGACAGACAGACAGACGAGGGAAAGCGTAAAATTATAATATCAGTCTTTACAACATACTTGCACTGTGTTTATACTGTACTCTGGCTCTCCTCTATAGTAAGTGTACATAATATGAATGCTTCCCAGTGCAGCCTACAACAAAGCAGCAACACCGTATGTACACAATCATGTAATACAGTTTTGATAACGATGAAGCGTCAGGTGGCTGAATCACTGAAGCATGAGATCTGATGAACTTCGCATGTACACACACACAAACAGACAGTCGCAAACAATAGTATCTGGTCACATTCACTTCTTGAATATAATTGCTTTTGAATTCAATATCTCTCCTATCTCGTGTTTAATTAATTATGGGGAGATTCTTTTGATGGTGAACTTGAAGGTCTTTCATTCCTCCAAATTTTACCACGAAACAAATCCCTCATTAGTACCTTTGGAAGCGTCTGTTTTCTGGCATAATTTGGAAGAATCTCTAGAGACCTTCCGAAACACCAACAAAAGAAACTCCCCTTAATTAATTTAAAGGATGTCAAGTTGGTAGTCAGAATATGTTAGGAGAAAATATCAACCCATCACTGAAATAATTACTTGTGTTGCAGGTTACAAACAGAGAGCAAAAATTATTTAATGTGATTTTGCATTAGCCTTCCAAGACCGATAGTGGTAGATATACATTATAGTTTATTTTTATATTTATTCATTTTTATTTATGTATTTAATTATTTATTTATATATTTTTGAAGGGGTAGGATAGAGTGCCTTCGATCGTGTTTGGTCTTAATTACTCCGGTTTATATCTTATCATAAACAACTAGTTACGGCTTTAATAATGTACGGTACATGGTCTATTGTCAGATAATTTTATATAGTCAGAGGGGAGCCTACTCGTTTAAAGGTAAAACTTTCATTGGTCTATTTTACTCCTCTGTTTAAGATTAACTCCGTCTGTGTTACGAGATAGTCAGATTGGCGGCTGCTATGATTGAGACCTGTTAATGTAACCAGTCAGACAGGCTGGCCAATTTCCCCGAGGGGTTGGGGGATGAAGGAAGGGTCACCTGTGGAAAAACCTGCGGTATTTGACTCTTTGTGGATGGCCTCTCTGTCGCCTTTCTTCTCCCTCGTCCTACAGGTGTCCCCCGGGCCTAAGGTAGTCGTCTCTCACTTTCAGTTCTTTTCTTTATATGGATTTATGTATGTACTTGTTGAGGGAGGAAGGACCACACCATCAGTTTCAATCTTTGGTGGTGTAGAATTCATTACCATTACCACTTCCTTTCCTTCATTTTCCTTCGTTCTTGATCTCCCTCCTCTCTATCACATTCACCCTCGTGCTACTTGGTCTTCCAGGTCTAGCTCGATCTTCTCTCTTCCTCTTCATTCTCTTGATTCATTACCAGTATTTAAATTAGAAAAAATGTAAGAGGATAGAGGTGAGGTACTCGGACATTAAGGATATTAAGGGACCATGTGATGTAGTAAGAAAATTGGAGATAAACAAGTCATTTAAATATTGCCACGAAACACCACCTATATGGAAGAAGCTTGTTTCGTGGCATAGTTAGGAGGAATCAGAAGTCTCCAATTCTTGTACACGTTCACAGGGTTCTTAACAACATTTATATTCCTTTGAAATTTGTGTAAGGTGGAAAAAGGTTGAGTGAGTGCCTGAAAGCTGATACAGGGACCTGGATGGACTGATTTACTTTGAAGTGATCTGACAAGTCACTCTGCACACACCAGGCTGATCTGACACCACGCCCTCACACACCTTTGCCACGCCCACACTTAAGTCTCCCTCACCCACTTTTGCCACACCCTCACCCTTGTTACACACACACACACACACACACACACACACACACACACACACACACACACACACACACACACACACACACACACACACACACACACACACACACACACACAACACAACGGCCATCTGGTGCTACAGTGTGTTACATTTATATCTTCATTGTTATCGTGCCATCACCAGCGACAGGCAGCCCAGGCATCCACTGTCCACAGGGCCACCGGAGCCGATTGTAAGTAAAGCTTGGGACAAAAAGTGTGTAGAACAACATGACGTGTGGGGTACAGGCTGATGTGTGCCAACGCTTGCACTCACTTACTCACACCCACCACTACCACCACCACAACTACTACTACTACTACCACCATTATCGATCATCAACATAAACCACTACCACCATTATCGATAACCATAATCCACTACCATCACCAACAGTACTATAAATACCACCACCACCACCACCACCACTATTATTATTCACCGT
>JAWQEG010007929.1:0-17533 GCA_033782935.1 Petrolisthes cinctipes
ATTATCTACAAAAATTTCCAAACCATACCCTCCCCTTACGAGTAAAAACAACAAAAAACAAAACATATATATATACTATATATATATATATTTATATATATATATATATATAATATATATATATATATATATATATATATATATATATATATATATATATATATATATATATATATATATATATATATATATATATATATATTGGTCCATCCGATAGAAGTAGAGATAGAAATCAATCGTGAGTTTATTTTGTCACTCTTTTATTTACTTATTTATTTATTTATTTATTTATTTCATTTCCTTCTCTCCCCCCTCCTTCTCCTTCCTTCCTGACCCCCCCATCCCCCCCACCCCCGTTTCCCCTGTCTCCCACACCTGTCAGGCACACTGTTCCACACACCACGCTCCACTGATCTTGGTGTGTGTGTGTGTGTGTGTGTGTATGTGTGTATGTGTGTGTCTTGGTGCGTGTGTGTATGTGTGTGTGTGTCTTGGTGCGTGTGTGTATGTGTGTGTGTATGTGTGTGTGTGTCCCTCCCTCAACACACCACACGCCTCGTTCACCACTCCCTCGACACTCCTATGGCAGACAACGACAGCTATGAGGGGGAAGACAGCTATGAGGACAATATGAGGGACAAGACAGCTATGAGGACAACACAGCTATGAGGACAACACAGCTATGAGGGGGAAGACAGCTATGAGAACAAGACAGCTATGAGGACAAGACAGCTATGAGAACAAGACAGCTATGAGAACAAGACAGCTATGAGGACAAGACAGCTATGAGGACAAGACAGCTATGAGGGGAAGACAGCTATGAGGACAAGACAGCTATGAAGACAAGACAGCTATGAGGACAACACAGCTATGAAGACAAAGGTAATGGAATCGTAATCTAGTGAACAGGAGAATCGAAAGTGCTATGGGAAAAAAAAATTATATTCCTCCAAATAGAGATTCAGATAAATACCATGATAATTATTATACTCGAAGAAATTATACTACATAGCAGCTTGGTTTTTCATCAGTGGACAAAATGTACAGAAATAATTACCTACTCCTCATGAAAAAAAATAATAATAATAAACTAATAAATAAATACTATATATTCCACAAAAATTATAATGAATTTTTCGGTGGTGTCCTTGGAAACACAAAAGACACAATCAAGATATTTTCGTGAGTTACAACATTTTAAGGAGGGGGTAATTCATATTTTTTTTTTTTTTTTTTTTTTTTTTTTTTTTTTTTTTATTGGAAGTGCCTTGATTCCTCCAAAGTATGCCTGCCAGGAAACATGATCAGAGAGATGAACAAAATGAATGGTGTTCTTCTGTTACTTGGAATACTTTGGAGGAATCATTTGCTCCAGATTTACGTAACAACACTGAATTCATTTCCTCCTTAATTAAAGAGATTCAGTAGCCCCACGTGGACTGCAATTATAGGTAGTAAAGTAGGCTGGTGGGTGGTATTGTGGACAAGAGTATAGTATATTTCTGAAATGGTAAAAAAAAAAAAAAAAAAAAAAAAAAAAAAAAAAAAATTGGTTTTCTTTGTCTCCATTGAAGGCATTATGGCCCATTAGCCCACAATAAAACTGGTATTAGTAAATGGAGTAAAAAAAAAAAGAAAATATGAAGGGTTTTGAGTTTGGAATGGCATTATTTGTTATGTTTGGCCTTATAACGAGAAACCCACAAGTCGTAATGAATGGTTATTGTATCCTTGAAACTCAAAGGAATATACGACAAGGTAAGTATATTTTTAACGAGTACTATATATGCGTTGCTACTTATTAGTGTTTTGTATTATTAATTAAGGGGGTGCGGGAGTAGGGGCACAGGCTTGGGAGGTGGGGGGACTGGGGGAGGGGGGGGTTGCGGGAATAGGGGGACAGACTTGGGGTGGGTAGAAAGCCTGTCTCCTATTCCCACACACCCCTAACCCCCTCCCCAGCCTTTCCCCCTACTCCCTTACCCCCCAAAAACCCCCCCCCCAAGCCTATCCACCTATTCCGCATAGTGTTGGGTAGATCGGAGTGCCTTGATTCTCCACAGTAAGCCAAGAAACAGGACCATATGAACGAAAATAATGGTGGCTGTTGTTGCTTGGAATAGTTTGGAGGAATCAGTTACTCCAGATTTGCCAACACTGTACTATCTATCCCCTCAGTGTCTTCCCTGTCATATTATATTGTGTTTGAAATGTGTGTAAGAATGATATGATGACCTGGGAGAATTAAGGAGTGTAAGAGTACAAACTAATTGGCACAAACGAGGTCATTTTTAACAATCTAAATTCTCAGTATACACACACACACACACACACACACACACACACACACACACACACACACCACACACACACGAGTAAAATATAAAATCTCCAAACAACTTTAAGAAAATGGAACACACACACACACACACACACACACACACACACACACACACACACACACACACACACCTCGATGAGTAAAAAATAAAAAAAAAAAATCTTCAAATAACTTTAAGAAACTGGAATGAAAGGAGAAGTGAAACAGACCATTAGAAACACGACAAAATTCACTCTCCCAATACTAACTTCATCCAAGACACAAGTTTCACTGACTTTTGCCCGTCTGTGTGTGTTCAGTTTTCTTAAAGTTGTTTTGAGATTTCTTTTCTTTTTTTACATCGAGGTGTTGTGTGTGTGTGTGTGTGTGTGTGTGTGTGTGTGTGTGTGTGTGTGTGTGTGTGTGTGTATATTCCGTTTTCTCATCGACGTGTGTGTGTGTGTGTGTGTATTCCGTTTTCTCATCGACGTGTGTGTGTGTGTGTGTGTGTGTGTGTGTGTATTCCGTTTTCTCATCGACGTGTGTGTGTGTGTGTGTGTGTGTGTGTCGGGATGAATTAGTACTCCTAGTCCTTCGGGATGGAGTTCATTGAGATGTTGATTGATTGATAATGATTCCCTTTAAGAAACAATTTCACTTATTTTAGTTAATTAAGGAAGCAATATAGTTATTATTATTATTATTATTACTATTATTATTTTTATTATTAGTATTATTATTTTTTTTTTTTTTTACATTGTTGGGTCTGTCCGAATGAAATAGATCCCCTAGAAATTGCTCCAGGTTTTCTTTGGTGTTTAGAAAATGTGAAACTGGCTCTAGGTTTCATACATGACTGTGCTGCACTTTTTTTTTTAACTCTTTACTGCATTTCTAAAGGACCCCTGTGATGTAGTTAGCAGAAAATTGGAGGTTAGAGAGTCCTTCAAACATTACCACAAAACACACACACACACACACACACCTACATTAAAGGAGCTTGTCGTTTCGTGTCATAGTCAGGAGGAATCAGAAGCCACCACCACCACCAGCAGGTCTCATAGTTACACGATCACAGGGTCCCTTAATTAAGGGGGGAAGTTTTGTCTTGGTTAATCTCTGGAGCAACTGATTCCTCCAAACTATTCCAAGCAACAGAACACCATCATTTTTGTTCACCT
Source organism: Petrolisthes cinctipes (assembly GCA_033782935.1). Taxonomy (NCBI): domain Eukaryota; kingdom Metazoa; phylum Arthropoda; class Malacostraca; order Decapoda; family Porcellanidae; genus Petrolisthes; species Petrolisthes cinctipes. Next base: position 3,502 of record JAWQEG010007929.1, read on the forward strand.
GATCCTGTTTCCTGGCATACTTTGGAGGAATCATGGCACTCCAATGGAAGAAAAGTGAATTACCACCTTAATAAAAGTATAAAGGAGGAGGATATTGTTTTGTTTTTTATTATTATTATTACTTCTCTACAACAATAGGCTTTCAGGAAACATGGGGCTAGGGTGAGTAGAGAACCTAAAACTCTTAAATAAAATAGACTTTGTTCCTACTATAAGCCTATCGTATTTGTTATGTTGCATCACTATAAACTCTCTCTCTCTCTCTCTCTCTCTCTCTCTCTCTCTCTCTCTCTCTCTCTCTCTCTCTCTCTCTCTCTCTCTCTCTCTCCTTCCATTCCACCCTTGTCCTTTTCTTTTCTTCTCTCGTTTCTACTTCTTTTTTTTTCTATCTCGTTCGTTTCCTCTGCCTCTCCACTTCTCTATTTCATTACGTCTCTTCCTTATTACTCCTCTGCTCTTATTATACCTTCTCTCTTTTCCTCTCCTGTCTTCTTCTCTATTTCTCTTGCCGTTCCTTTCTTCGTCTTTCCTCTCCTTTCTTCGTCTTTCCTCTCCCTTTCCTTCCTTCCTTCCTTCCTTCCTTTCCCCTTGAGTGACAGTTAAATTATTCATTCTTGGAGTAGGGCCCATCTCTCTCTCTCTCTCTCTCTCTCTCTCTCTCTCTCTCTCTCTCTCTCTCTCTGTATGTTTCACGCCCCCCCCCACCTCCTGCCTTCCACCTGTCACCCCTCCACACCTGCCAAACACAGTGAATGGCCAGACTGTGCCATAATTATCACACCTTTTGAACACAGTGGGGGAGACCGAGTAGGAGGGAAAAGAAAATAATTTGGCTGAAAGAGAGAGAGAGAGAGAGAGAGAGAGAGAGAGAGAGAGAGAGAGAGAGAGAGAGAGATTTACATAACTTGAGTGTAAGAGAAGGGAAGGGAAGAATGAAGGCGAAAAGAAGACATGATAAGAGAGAAAGGTGGAGACATTCTGCCACACACAGTTTTACCTCATCTTACACTCTGCTGCACCACAATTGAAAGAGGTATGAAGGAAGGAAGGGAGTGAGGTGGTGGTGGTGGTTGGGGGGTGGGGGGGATACAGGAAGAGAAGGAGGAATGTGGTAAGTAAAGTAGGATACGAAGGAAGGATGCAGAGAGGTGACTAAGATCCGTGACAGTGATGAGACACAGGTAAAGGGAAGGATGGATGTAGTAAGAGAGGTAGGATTAGAAGGAAGGATGCAAAGAGGTGACTGACTATAGGGACCGTGAGAGAAGAGGTGGTGGGATGCAACAAGTGAAGTAACCATACAACAACAACGTTAATAACAACACTAACAACAACAACAACAAAAACTATTATTTTCTTAACATTCACATCTAGTTTCTATCACTTTTTTTTTTTCCTTTCTCTCTCTGCATGCAATATTATCACTCCCGATCATAAACCTTCGTCTCTTCTCCTTCCTTCCTTCCATTGCCTTCCCTACACCCTCTCAATATTATCCATCCCTCACCTCACTCTCAGAAAACAAAATAAAATAATACAGCATCCCTTCTACAGCAAATAGATTTTATCCTTGGAATAATGATCAGTATTTATAATCCATTGATGTGTGTGAGTGACGTTTATTCTGGAAGGTGTTGTGTGTGTGTGTGTGTGTGTGTTGGGGGTGGGGGATCGTTAGGGTGTGAGGTCGTTAAGGCTAATTGCTGTGCATGGTGGGTGTTAGTGATGATGCTCTAGGTCAGGTCATTGTGGTTGGTTGCTGGTCAAGGTTGGCTATTCATTGAGTATTGTTGCAAAGGTATGTACATGTTGCTGCAGCTGCCTCGCCTTGAAGCAATTTAACAAGGAGAGAAACGTAGCAAAGAGATATAAACCATGGATGAAAAAAAAAGAGAGAGAGAAGAGGAAGTGATATACCAAAAAGGGAGAGGAAGGTGGAAGAGGAAATAGCCGGATGGAAAAGAACATTGAAAGCCGGACACAGAGGAGGGGAGATAAAAGAGGGAAGTGAAGTGGGACAAAAAAAGCTTGACTGAAAGATTACTATAGGAGAATATATATATATATATATATATATATATATATATATATATATATATATATATATATGAAGAGGCAGGCAGGGAGACAGGTAGGAAAGAGGGGCAGGAAGGAAGGCAAAATCTACAATACAGTACAACAATGCAACATAACAGGTTCCAGACGATATAGGACTGTTGGTAAGACAAATAAACAAACGTATAGGAGAAACACAGAAGCTCAGGGACGACAGGAAGTGTGGACAGGATACAGATAAATTACTAGGTAAGTAACAGTAGCACTGAAGCAGAATAAGGGACTGAAGTAGAAGGAAAAATATAAACAGCAACAACAAAAACAATTATTTTCTTAACATTCACAGCCAGTTTCTATCATATTTTTTTCTTTCTTTCTCTCTCTGCAATATTATCACTCCCGATCATAAACCTTCGTCTCTTCTCCTTCCTTCCTTCCTTCCATTGCCTTCCCTACACCCTCTCAATATTATCCATTCCTCACCTCACTCTCAGAAAACAAAATAAAATAATACAGCATCCCTTCTACAGCAAATAGCCTTTTAATATGAACAGAGAAAGAGAGAAGAAGAGATACCGATAATGAACTGCAAGAAGAAAAGACTGGGTAGAAAAGATTGAAAACTGGACACGTCAAGTACAGGTTTAAGTTTCTTTCTTTACTTGATGGCAACTATCAAGGTCAGCCCACTAACATGTTGCCAGAGGTATAGTTTTCTCACTCAACCGGGACAGTCACGCAGTAAGATGCCAACAGTTTTCAGATGTTAAGGAATTGGAGATGAATAGAATATCATTATCATAATAAAGTTATTCAAAAATAGGCTACCCTGATAATATAATGATAATAATTTTCGTCACTGATACACAAACGATAATAATGATAATCTTATGGCTACATTGGGCCACTTCTCGACGGATATTGGGCGGGTTTTGAGGACGTGGTAGTAGCAACTCTGTGTCGTAATCAGTGTGGGCAGTGTGGCAATGATTCAGTGTACGTGGCGCAGTGTTACATGTTGCCTGTCTTGTTTGTGTAGCAGCTGGGATCATTTACAGACTCATCAATATACAGTGGTTTAATTCATGTGTATATACTCTAACTATAACAGTAAGTAACGCCGTATTACTTGGCTTGGGTCGATAGTAACTCCTTTACAAACTTCCTTCAATAGAATAGTAAACCTTGATAACGGCAAACTTTTCAAATCTCTCCCGAATGAAAGAATCTTGTACACCCTGATGAAGATGGAAAATCCAGTGTTATGCAATACTGAAAAAGCAGTACTAAAAATCTGGAGGGATGATCCAAGAATTCTCATCCAAACTTGCCAGATGTCGACAGTGACAATAAGGAAAGCCATGTCTAAGGTGTGTTGAATTAACCCCTAAAGATCTATGGAATCGATTCTATGCAATTATCTTTTTACCAGATCAACATCAGTTTACAAGAGTCTACAATAAACCACTGTATGCGATGACATTGGTTAGCCACACCTTCTGACTACATAGGGTGTGATGTGGTGCAATACTGTTTAATAGTGCTGATCCAAATGTGGCCTTGAAGGGGGTAGACAAACACCATTCCTCCTCCTCCACCTTATACCTTCCTCTCCGGTACCCTGCCTCTGTGCCTGGGGGACATTCACTCACTCTCACTCTTATCTCTATTCTGTAATTATTGTCAACATTCTAACTCCATGTTTGAAGTGGAAGATATGTTGAGGTGGAGAAATGATACATGAACAATTATCAAGGAATGTCCTCGTTTACTTGATGGTTTCTATATCCCAGAGTTTTGTATTCTCTTGAAGGAACCATGCAAATATCTCCTACCAATAACTGAAAATCAAAGATTTACAATAAGTGTATATAATATTAATCACTTTGACTGTTTGCAAATAAAGAACTAATGATATTGTGGTGTCGATTTTGGTTCAGCAATCAGGAACATTATTTAGTATTAATTCCCATTTCTTATTTCAGTGTTCCCTGCATCCCATTCACTCCACACAGTAATTGAATGTAGGTTACATAGCAAATGAGTTCAAAGTCTGCTCAGTATCAGTATATGCAATACAGATAAGAAGGGGGCGAACGTTGATAAGCGATAACACCAAACAGACAGCCATAGGTACTCTCACATATTATCCTCTTACAGATCAAATGAAGAAGGAGCAAAGACATGTGGTACAACAACAACATAAATAATGCTGAATGGCGAAACTAAAACAAGCATCACACTGAACAAGTAAACAGCACGAGATTCCCAAACAACTGGACCAGACGACTGTTGCAGGAAGACGGACAATCAATCTGTGCAAAGTGATTTATCTGACAAGAAAAAGAATTGACAACACTAATGCTGAAAACGCAAAAGAGTAATTTTCAAAACTACTGCAAAAGTTTTCACCTTATTGTAAAAATGACTGTCAGAAATAGGAGAACTGAAAGAGTAGACACTGAAAGAATAAAAAGTGATAAAAATAAAGGAACGTTTAACTATGAATATGTCGATTATGTGATGATGTGACAAACAAATGTATATCGTTGTCAAGATTTATATGTTAATTATGGAAATTACAGTGATATTTTGAATGGTATGGACAAATGCCCTAGTTGCATTACATGCAAGTGAAGAAATATTTTAATTTTGCGGTCATTAAATTATTGTAGACATATTCTAAGCTTATATGACAAATGTATACAGGTATATATAGCTTGTAAAATTTAGGCTTCACCATTGTTCGAGAAAAATAGTTACCTTACCTGATACTATGCCAACACCTCGTTATCTACAAGAACTTTACCACTTCATCGATATATATATAGAGTGTTGCAAGATATACTCAGCTGAGTAGCAAAGCCTTCCATCACCAAGAATAATTAATAAGTTTACATCACAATGGCTCCCCAACAAAGCAGATTAAATTACGCTCGACACAAGTGTTTAATTGAGGTGCTCATTCCTCGTCTTATGGTTCAGATTCACCAGTGGTTGTACAAAGGTGGTTCTCTAAAAGATTACCTTGAGTCTAAGAATATACTGAAGAAATATTTTGAAAAACCAGAGAGAGATCAAATAAAAAATGGAGTGGACATCAACAATCTGGATACTAAAGTTTTGTATAAGCTTCTGCGATACACATGTGATCTTGATAAAAACGATGAAGCATGGTATAAAAAAATTGAAGATGGAGAGGAACCGACTCTGGAAAAGGTTCTCTGCAGACTGAAGAAGGATTATCGCGACCGATCTAGCCACTCGGATCCAACAGCCATATTATATATCTCTGACGAAAAATTAGACAAGACAGTAGCAGAATTAAAGCAATGGTTCTCACTCGCCTTAGATTTAGCAGGCAACAAGGCAAAAATAACAGAAAATGTCATAAATGCAACCAAAGAGGAGTTCCTTACTGATCTTCAGCAAGAACGTGATGCTGAGTCAAGTTTCACTCCAACTCAGTTCATAGAGAAAAGCCGCAGTGAGATTGCCAAACAAATAGAGGACATGGAAATGCTTTCAGCAGATCGGTACGTAGAACCTCGTCTACAGGTTACAGAGGAAGGTCCACTACCAGGAGTTCTTACGGATCAGGAAATTCCATGCAAGGACCTGTTTGCTTACTCGTGCCACGACAATTCGAAGCCAAAAATCTTCCTCTTAGTGGGCGAGTCTGGTGCTGGAAAGACATCGTTTTCTGAGTGAGTATATTGACTAAGGATTCACTAGTTACATATTGTGATAACACTGCTTTAAATTTTAATGTAGTTAATGGTATCGCCGTTTGAATTCATTTTGAAGTTCCTTTGTTACAACAGCTTCTCCTGATAAAATAATATATTCTCCTCAGAAATAAAGTTCAGGGGAATAAGGAAGAAAAATATATAGTGGATGCTGGATTTACAATAATGTTTGAGTGGCATCCTCAACAATACCATATAATTATAATCAATGCATGTACTGGCGTAGTACTGTAGAGGACAGACAAACAAACTTTTGATAATTTATCGTCAAAATAATATGCTACATTTTATTCCACAGACATGTCACAAGGACTTGGCTCCGTTGTCCTGAGTTGATGGCAACACTGGGTTCTTTTCAGCTCGTCTTACTTCTCCAGTGCATCAAAATCTGTACGAGGGACCTCTCTTATTATATAAGGGAGAAACTCTTACCTCAGACGACCAAATTATGCAATGATGCAAGAGAAGTTACAAGTTTACTAAATAAAACTAAAGTGTTATGGATAGTGGATGGGTGGGATGAAGCATCTGCAGAGGCTAAAGACTTGGTGAAAGATCTATTGAGCACACTTTCTGAACAGCATTCTGTTTTGGTGACTTCCAGGCCTGAGATGAGTTATGAACTGCTAACGTACTCTGACGATTCCATGAAATGCATTAAATTATTCTTCACTGAACTTAGTCCGTCAGAGCGAGAGGAACTTGTAAAGAGGAACTTACCTAAAGAGAAAAACATTCATTTTACAGTTATAGGTTATATTATATCAAGTCCAGAAATCAACACACCTTTACAACTAGTGCTGGTGACAAAGTTGGTGATGGATAAGGGAATAAGTACTACTGAGAAACCAGTCACTTTAACACAGCTGTACAATGCTTTATGTCAACAAAATAAAAAGAAATTGATTGAGAAATATAGTAAAGAAGTATCAAGTGAACGTGCTGAGCAAATCGTTGCCAAGTTCTTCAAGTGTGTCTGTAAAGTTGCTTTTGACAATATTAACAGTGGGTCCATCTTGAAAGTTAACAAGGAGAACATAAAGTTCCTGAAAAAGATGTGCAAATATGTTACATCTTCGCACGCTTTTTCAACTTTCTTTAATTATGAAGAAAAATCTGACACTTCATATACAGAGTACTACTTCCCTCATGTGTCACAATGTATGTTCTATGCTGCCCATCACATTAAGCACATTTATTTAGAATCTAATGATTTTGATTCTAAATTAAACAAACTTTTCCCTCATGTTGCAACACATAAATTCACCAGCATTTACTCCTATGTTACAGACATCTTCGATGGTGTAAATGAGTTGTTAATGATCCTGCTATCACGGATTACCTTTGGATTGTTTCCACCATACATATTTGACCACAGTTTCCTTCAGGAAATGAGGGATATCATCAGAAAAGTTTGCAACCTGAAAACAAAATCACACCCACAAAAAATGGAACTGCAAAAGAACCAAAACAATTACTACCCACTTATCCTCATTTTCCTAGAAATGATTTATGATTCAAGCTTGAAAGATAACATTTCTGAAAACAATGTGGTGAAAGTAATTTGTCATGCAATTGGAGGCAATTCTGAACCTAATAGGTGGTTCAAAGTCTTGCAATGCAGCAACTTCAATGAAGATCTGGTGAAGGTAGTATCCAGTAAGATAGACCTTGATACTTGGCATGTTACTAGCAGGGAGTTAAAAGCTGCACATGAACTCCTACAATATGTGAAGCCAAGTGAGATCACAATTGACATATTTGAGGAGACAAAAGATATGCCACATCTCCTAAATGTTCTCCAAACAGTAGCAGAAAGTTCTTGCATTGTAAACCTTCATTTCCATTTGGATTATAAACGTCTTGGTCGAGAGTTTTCATGTGATGATCTTCTTGAGATCATTTGCAAATCCAGTTCTAAATGTAAGCTGCAGTCATACATGGGACACGTGGGTTCAGAGGGAATGAACCATCTAATCAAATCAACACAGATGAAAACACTCAAAATAAGGATAAGCAAAGAGAAGACTTTTAAAATTCTAACTGAAAATGTGCACAAGTTTATCAACCTCAATACTCTCCTCCTTGCCTATGACCTTAGGAAGTATTCCGACCCAGTATATTCTCTTGATGACTCGAGGCTGTGTCGAATGTTCAGAAGTAAAATTGATGTTCATTTTATAATACCCTACTTGCAAGAAGCATCGAGCAAAGATATAGGTGAGGCAACCAGCATGTTGTCCAAACTCACTAAGCATTACCATACACTCTACGTAAGGGATATGAGTTATAACAAAGTAATGGCCTTTGTCAGTGGCCTTAGCGATAAGAGAGTTAATGTAGCCAATTTTATCAAGCATGGTTCCAGTACAACTAATGGATTAATTAATTTGTACCACTTAGGTAAACTTCCTCTTCAATATCCAATTAATATCTTTGTGAAAATCTGGAGAGGGGAAAAACACATGACTCTGCTCGGCCAGAATAAGTTTGTACCACGAGGAAGGAGATAAAGAGGAGGGGCAGCAAACAAGGTGGAAATGAAGGACAGGTGAAGATAGGAAAAATATTAGCTCGTGATCGAAGGGGCGCAAAAACACTTAATGATATATTGCACACATTTTTTTCATGCAATACTTCACTACGGGTTAGTTCTTCAATACTTAATATATTGTGATTTATTCAATACAGTAGGCTATACATGGTTAATTAATACACAATCACTCGCCTATCTGTAAGACCTTTTCCCAGGCCTTCCACTTCTCCTATGACCCATGTTCCGGCCAATGTCATAAAATAATCTCATTGGTACCATTTATATTTGCAGTATTAGGTATTTTCCTCCCATCACTTTATCTGGGGCTGATACCAATTCCAAAGTGTTGAATTCAGTGTGTCTTACTTGGGCTCTTATGACTTTATGAAGATTGATTGCAGTTGTATCATTTCTTTAGTCAATTTAATTAAGGGGATAGTATACTTTTGGTACATTGCAGTTCCTTGATTCCTCCAAAGTGTGCCATGAAACAGGACCAAGTTAACAAAAAATAATGGTGTTCTGTTGCCTGGAATAGGTTGGAGGATTCAGTTGCTCCAGATTTATCCAGTGTATCATGTCCCCTTAAGGTGGTAATTCTTTTTTGGTACATTGGAGTGCCTTGATTCCTCCAAAGTATGCTATGAAACAGGCCCAAGTTAACAAAAATAATGGTGTTCTGTTGCTTGGAATAGGTTGGAGGATTCAGTTGCTCCAGATTTACCAACACAAAATTTCCCCCTTAATTAAGGAATATTTCGCATCAAGCCTTTCACGAATTTCAATATATATTACCCAGTTATATTTTTTAACTTTAGGGCACGCATACACTTCAGTTTACAGTCGTAGTCAATAATAATATAATCATCCACATTGGGGCTACTCATGTAAACGTTTGACAGCTTCTCTCCGTTCGTTAGCTGATAAACTTTCCAATAAATAGGTTAAGTACCATCTTCTAATTTAATACAAACAGCTACTAACTATTCAAAACAATAACATCATAATTATGTGAACGTCAAAACATTAGACAGCAACTTATTTTACTTACCTATATATATATTGATGATTATTATTGACCACGACTGTATGTATATATTATGATGAGGCGCCAGTAAACAGACCAGAAGAGTCATGCATGGTACTCTAGGGCGACCATTTCATATTTTGTTTATAATTGTTTTACTTGAATCAGATTAATTTAGTCTACTTGACCCAATCTCATGTCCTTTATCACAGGGGAATTTAAGGTGGTAATTATCTGAACTATACCAAAGCCATTGTCTGGACTATAATTAATGACATCCTCTTTGGTGTAAGTTCTACCTCAATCACTCACTATTATATGATGGATTTGTATTTGCATTTTCTTTAATTATGTTACTTTTTTTTATATATATATACCTCAACTTCGAGACTGTAGGTTGTCAGTAGCCAGTGACTGTTGCGAGGCCCAGAGATTATTGGGTGTCGCACTAGATGAGACAGTGGAGCTTCGTTGTGATTACCCATCTTGGTTCAGCAGTATAAAGGCGCGGTCACACGAGTCATTTTTTCGTCAATTTTTTACCTGCAATCTCAACTCGGTTAAATTTTGGCTTAAATTGACGAGATTTCGGCAATTTTCACAACACGATCCTGCTCGTCAAGTGTTGACGATATCGAGAACAAATATGGCCGCTGATGATCCATCTGTAATGTTATTAAGCCTAGAAAATTATATTAAAATACATGTGTGCTGTTGAATTGCCGAAATATGCTCAAATCTCGATTAGCTCGTGTGACCAGACACAGTTAAAATTGCAGGTGAATAATAAAATTGCAGGTGAATAATTGACGAAAAAATGACTCGTGTGACCGCGCCTTAAGAGTATCAACACACAGTGACATAGACTAAGGGTTCACAGGTTCAAATCTTAGACATGATATTATCTTGTGTTATGTAGTGTAGTCGTTCCTGCCTGGCACAGACTATGATTTCCTATAGATGAAGAATAAAAGTCATATGAATTGAATACATAACATTATTCAACCTTATTAAGGGACCCTGTGATGTAGTCAGAAAAATGGAGGTTAGTGAGTCCTTCAAAGACTGCCACGAAACACCACCCATATTGAAGGAACTTGTTTCGTGGCATAGTCAGGAGGAATCAGAAGCCACCAAGTCTCAAACAAGATCACAGGGTCCTTAAACGTCATATGAAGTGAATACATAATATTATTCAACCTTATTATGTTACCAGTATATATTTTCTTGTATACTGTGGAGTAAAGCTGCAATTGTTTACGTGGTTGATAATTAACACATTCTTAATTTAAGTGTTTGAGTTGCGGTGTTAATACTGTCATTTGTGCAACCGATTCCTCCAGACTATTAAAAAAAACAGACAATATATTACTTTAATCGTCTGTATCTATTTCTTTGCATAGTTTGGAGAAATTGGTAACTTTCACTAAGGTGCAAGTACTGTACATTACTCCCCTCTGGTGTGTACTAGTTATGGATGGATGGATGTGAAAAAATATATATATATATATGTTGTAGATGATGCATTTAAATAAGAGTGAAAAAAAAAATAATTATGTTGTAGATGGTACGTTTAAATAAGAGTGAAAAAAATTATTATGTTGTAGATGATACGTTTAAATAAGAGTGAAAAAAAAAATAAACTATGTTGTAGATGATACGTTTAAATAGGAGTGAGAGAAAAAAAAATAACTATGTTGTAGATGATACGTTTAAATAAGAGTGAAAAAAATTATTATGTTGTAGATGATACGTTTAAATAAGTGAAACAAAAAATAACTATGTTGTAGATGATACGTTTAAATAAAAGTGAAGAAATTAGCTCCCTGTGTCAACTCCACCACCTCCATCCTCTAACTTCCACACTGAGGCACAACTTTCTCTAATTCTCCACATCACAGTTCACCCTCCTCCGATACCCTATCCACGACTCTCCACACTCCACCACCTTACATACCCTATACTATACTCTCCTATACTCTCCATTTCCCTAAACTAATTTGCCAACCCTCCACCTCCCCAACACTTATAACTAACTCTCCATCTCCCCACACACTCTGTCTTCCCACAATAACTCCCCATTGGCCCACAGGTGATATCCCAACCAATTACTCGCTCATGATTGATGGATGACCCCTAAACCCAGGTCGATTCTCAGCTCTCTCTCTCCTCTCTCTCTCGGTCGATTTCACTCTCTCTCTCTCTCTCTCTCTCCTCTCTCTTCTCTCTCCTCTCTCTCTCTCTCTCTCCTCTCTCTCTCTCTCTCTCTCTCTCTCCTCTCTCTCTCTCTCTCTCCTCATCTCCTCTCGTCTCTCTCTCCTCTCTCTCTCTCTCTCTCTCCTCTCTCTCCTTGTTTACATCCTTCCTTCCAACTGCCAAGAATGTTATTATCATCCTCCCTCTCCTCCTCTTCTTCCTTCTACAATTCTTATCTCCAATGAATATATTATCCCTCTCCTTTACTTTCCCTGTCTTACCTTCAGGTCCTACCCATCCCTTGTAAAAAAAAAAATCCCTTTATTGATTTTCTCCTTCTTCCTGTCCTTCATGTTTTAGGATATTCTTTATTCTATCATTAGGTTCCCTTCTCAACCTCCTTCGTCCTTTCATTTCGTTTTCCTTCTAACCATTTTTTTTTTTTTTTTCTGCAGTAGAGTCACAGTATCTTATCATTTAATTAAGAAGATATTTTTGTATCGAATTATCTACCTCACTATCATTGTACAGTTGCATCCAAAAGTTTCGAGACACTACCTACTTGAGTCTAGCAGGTAGTGTCTCGAAATTTTTGGAGGCAACTGTACCCTACCTACCTACCTATCCTGACCTACCTACCTACGAACCTACCTACCCACCCACCCACCTACCTACCTACCCTACCTACCTACCTACCTACCTACCTACGAACCTATCTACCTACCTACCCACCTACCTACCTTACCTACCTACCTACCTACCTACCTACCTACCCACCCACCTACCTACCTACCTACCTACCTACCTACCTACCTACCTACCTACCTACCTACCTACCTACCTACCTACCTACCTACTTACCTACCTACCTCCCTAGAACCTACCTACCTACCTACCTACCTACCTACCTACCTACCTACCTACCTACCTACCTAGAGTAATGAGCCTGGCTTGTTACGGCTGCCTCACCTGCCCAGTTCACCTGAAGCCTCGTTCATCTCAGGCTAATTACCAGCACCAACGCCTCACCTCCTCCTCTCTCTCTCTCTCTCTCTCTCTCTCTCTCTCTCATTAGAAACTCTTAAAATCTTGATACACTGTGTAATTTTAATACCTACCTTTCTATTTTATTTTAAAACACATTTCCAGTTTCTTTTCAATTCTAACTTCACACACTTGTAATATATATTTCTTATTTTGTAACATATTTTCTTATTTTGTAACATATTTCTTCTTATCTTGTAACATGTTTTCTTATTTTGGTTGTAGGTTCATCCAAATAGGTTTTCCAAATAGGTAGGAAGGAGAGCAGAAAGTTAAAGAGAAAGAGAGAGGAGAGGAGAGGAGAGGAGAGGGAGAGGAGAGGGAGAGGAGGGGAGAGGAAAGGAGGGGAGAGGAGGGGAGAGGAGAGGAGAGGAGAGGAGAGGAGAGAGGAGAGGAGATAGGGTGACGGGGTTGGAAGGAAGGCAACATTTTCGAAACTCACTATTTGATTCTTCATTGAAAATTCTCCAAAATCGAATTAGGTGGAGGGAGAAGACAGTGAGCGACAGGAAGGGAGTGAGGGAGGGAAGGAGAGAAGAGGGGAGAGGGGGAGAGTGGAGGGGACGAAAATCGGAAGGAAGGGTGAGAGAGGGAAGGTGAAAGACGGAAGGACACACACACACACACACACAGATACACACACACACACACACACAGATACACACACACACACACACACTAAAAAGGCAGACGGAATATGTGAAGCAAAAAGGTAAGGACACACACACACACACACACACACACACACACACACACACACACACACACACACACACACACACTAAAAAGGCAGACGAAATATATGAAGCAAAAAGGTAAGGACACACACACACACACACACACACACACACACACACACACACACACACACACACACACACAACACACACACACACTAAAAAGGCAGACGGAATAAATGAGGCAAAAAGGTAAGGACACACACACACACACACACACACACACTAAAAAGGCAGACGGAATATGTGAAGCAAAAAGGTAAGGACACACACACACACACACACACACAGACACACACACACACGCACACACACAACACACACACACACACTAAAAGAGGACGGAATAAATGAAGCAAAAGGTAAGGACACACACACCCACACACAGCACACACCAGACACACACACACACTAAAAAGGCAGACGGAATATATGAAGCAAAAAGGTAAGGACACACACACACACACACACACAACACAACACACACACACCACACACACACACAACACCTAAAAAGGCAGCGGAATATATGAAGCAAAAAGGTAAGACACACACACACACACAGACACACACACACACACACACAACACACACACACACACACACTAAAAAGGCAGACGGAATATATGAAGCAAAAAGGTAAGGAGCGAAAAGTCAAGGGAAAAAGGCCATGTGTTTCACAGCAATG
>JAWQEG010007930.1:0-35712 GCA_033782935.1 Petrolisthes cinctipes
CAAAATTAACAAAATTAATAGTGTGTGTGTGTGTGTGTGTCTCATCCCTGGAGGTACGGCACGATAGATGAAGAGTGGAAAGGGAGGAAGTGATACAGCGAGAGTCTAGGGAACAATAGGAAGGGGAGGCGTCAAAATAGATTCTCCAGCAGGAAGTAGAAAGCTGGCGAGAGGAGAGGAAAGGCGAGGCGAGGGGAGGGGAGGCGAGATGATACAGGAGAGAAGAGTAGAGGCGATTCGACAGAGGGGAGAAGAGGAGAGGGGATAAATGGAGTAGAGGCGATAAATGGGAAGCAAGGCGATTCGACAGAGGGAGGAAATGGGAGGAGAGGAAAGAAGGGGAAGGGAGGAGAGGAGAGGCGACAGAGGGAAAGGGAGGGGAGGCGACAGAGGGGAGAAGAGGAGAGGCGATAAAGGGGAAGAGAGGCGATTCGACAGAGGTGAGGTGAGGAGAGGAGAGGAGAGGAGAGGAAAGGAGAGGAGAGGAAAGGAGGGGAGGGGAGGAGAGGAGAGGCGAGGCAACAAAGGGAAGGGGAAGGGAGAAGAGAGGCGACAGAGGGAAGGGGAAGGGAGAAGAGAGGCGACAGAGGGAAGGGGAGGGGAGAAGAGAGGCGACAGAGAAGAGAGGAGAGGAGAGGTGAGGCAAGGCGATAGAGGAGAGTAATCTGCTGAAGGAAATTGCAAGGTTTCTGAATCCCTGCAGATGAGACTTGGCAATGTGTGTTTTATAGCAGAGTTGGGTGGGGGGAGGGGCGAGGGTGGTTCCTTTTTGCCCACAACAGATTAATTGCTTCTCTTAAGGGGGACGTGTCTTGGCAAAATTGAAAGGCTATTGATTCCTCCAAACAGTCCTACAAAACAAGTCCCCACACACGAATACACCGATGGAGTCTGTTTCTTGGCACAGCTTGGAGGACTCTTAAGGTCTCCAATTCTTCAACATCATACGACCTCATTAAGTTTAATCTGAAGCGAAGCCCGAATGGTGAAACGGAGATGATTTTATTTTGGGTTGGATCCAGAGAGACGATGGATGATTCAGGGTTGGTCCAGACGTCACATTTATTGATACATTCTCATAAAATCTGACATAGAGATATTTTTTAGAACATTATCAATTTTTTTTTTTTTTTTTTAGAACATTATCAAAATTCTTGTTGACTCGTTTTCCAAGTACAGTTACGTTCAAATGTCCTGTCAACACCTTTGATTGACACAGCCTCGATAAATTACTTGAAACTCTGTAATAATGGTTCATAAAATTCACTCAAATGGTTCACTTTCATTCACCAGAGACAGGACTTTTGATCGTGACTGTACATTGCATGGGGGTTAATAATTCTGACCTGATCCGAGGCATAATATGAATTTCTACCAACTGAAGTGATTAGGGAGGAGTGGATGGGAGGCGAGGTTGGTAGAGATTCAATTTGTTGCTCGGATCAGGACAGGATTAATGACCACCAGTGTACAGACAAACAAACAAAAACATACATCTACGATCCTGTCGCTCCATATTCTCACAACACAAAGCATCATTTCCAATCTTGATCAAACACACACACACACAAAATATATATATAGCTTATATAAGCTCATCATTCGTTTAATTTTGACCACAATGGGCGCTGCTAAAATAACTTTAAGGGACCCTGTGATGTAGTCAGAAAATTGGAGATGAACGAGTCCTTCAAATATTGCCACGAAACAGCACCTATTGGGAAGGAGCTTGTTTCGTGGCATGGTCTGAAGGAATCAGCAGCCACTAGTTTTCATATACAATCACAGGCCTAAAATAACATCATACGGTACACTATTAGATCTCTTTCCAAATGTTACCTCGACGAACTGTTCCAATAAACATACTTTGATAATAATAAGTACAGGAGAAGTACCGGTAACGGATATTCTGATGACATTACTCTAAAGTCACTGTTAAGGGGAGATTCTTTAGTTCATGAATTGAAAGGCCTCTGATTCCTCCAAACTATGCAAGGAAACAGACGCACTCAATGGTACTTACTAAAAGGGGATCTGTTTCATGGCATAATTTGGAGGAATCAGAGACCTTCCAATTCACCAACAAGAGAATCTCCCCAAAATTTACACCTTCATCATCAAGATCCCATTTGCATTTCTAAGACGTGTTAATATTATTAATTTTATTATTTAATGCTTAATATTATTACTTTTGTCAGACGCTCCTACTTTTAGGTAAGGTTTCCGTGATGTAGTGAGAAAATTGGAGGTTACAGAGTCCTTCAAACACAGATTGAAACACCCATCATTAGTGAAGGATCTTGTTTCGTGTCACAGTGAGGAGGAATCAGAAGAAGCCTCCAGCAGGTCCCGTATAGGATAGGCTACACGATAACGGAGTGCCTTAATGGGGAAATTTTGTGTTGGTAAATCTGGAGCAACTGAATCCTCCAAACTATTCCAAGCAACAGAACACTATTATTTTTGCTCTTCTGGTTCTGTTTCCTAGCATGCTTTGGAGGAATCAAGGCACTCCAATGTACCAAAAAAGAATCACCACCTTAAAGACTTATATCTATATTATACTCCGAGCCATGGATGGGCTGGGATAAAAAGAAGGCGCGCAGGCCATTCAACCGAGTAAAATAAGCCATTAAGAGGGATAAGAGCCATCGCAGACCTGGTGGGCCGACGGGTAATTGGATCCTGCCAGGTGCTCTTCTTACCCAGCGAAATTACCTCCTTAGACGCCCCCGAGAACCTGAATGACACCTCACAATAACACCAGAGGGGAAAAAAAAGATTACCCATTAAATTACATAAAAGACTAGTGTACTGGAAACTGATACGAGAAATTGATATCTGATGCGTTTTCTTATTTGGAAGACGGTGAGAAAATTAACACAGATGGGCTACAGCACTACTATATATCTGATTTATTATATATGGCTGATTAAAAGGGGGTATAAGTACAGTGTTAGAATTAGTAATGTTAAGCAATTGATTCCCCCAAACTATATCAAACAACAGGATAGGCCTAGATAATTAGGCCTATATAAATATTAACAACATTCCTCTTTACACAACACGGACTGAGAAGGAACAAGGAGCAAACCATAAACAAATTCGACCCCCTACATCCCTCTACCTTACCCAAATGAGTCGTCAGAGAGTACAAGAACATAGCTACATAAATTACCAACAACATCCCTCTATATCACCTGAGACAGAGGAGGAACTAGCAGCAAACCATAAACAAATTAGACCCCCTTCGTCTCTACCTTACCGAAATGAGACAGAGAGTACAAGAACATAGCTACATAAATTACCAACAACATCCCTCTATATATATCACCTGAGACAGAGGAGGAACAAGGAGCAAATTATAAACTCCCTGCGTCCCTCTACCTTACCCAAATGAGACAGAGAGTACAAGAACACAGCTACATAAATTACCAACAACATCCCTCTATATCACCTGAGACAGAGGAGAACCAAGGAGCAAATCATAAACAAATTATACCCCTTTCGTCTCTCTACCCAGGATTGTTACAGCACCCGGCGGTATGAACACGTCGTCCACCCACCATCCCTCTTCCCTTGGGTACCTGAAGGCTGGACAAGTGAGAAATGTCAGTATTGGTTTCTGGGTTTGGTCTTGGGGCCTTGAAGAGACTTGAGGGTGTTGTAAAGTGGTGATGTGAGTGAAAGGGATGTGGTTGTGTGGTGGTGGTTGTGGAAGATGTGTGGTGGTGGTTGTGGAAGATGTGTGGTGGTGGTTGTGGAAGATGTGCGGTGGTGGTGGTGGTGGAAGATGTGAATGATGTGTGGTTGTGGTGGTGAAAACATTTGTCTGAGTGTTGGTGGTGTTGGTGTTGGTTTGTAGTAATGGTGGTGAAAGATATGTGGATGTGTGGTGGTTTGTAGTGGAGGTGGTGGTAGTGAAAAATGTAGATGTGTTGTGGTGGTGGTGAACGGGATGAAGCTGAATGGTGATAGAGGTGATGGTGTAATTAAATATGGTGGAAAAAAGGGTGTAATGGAAATGGCACTAGAAATTTTGAGTTACAGGAAGGGGGGGTGGTAGAGAATTTGAAACGTGAACAGGATTGGTGGTGTCACTTAATGGTACTGAAAATCTTATAAAATCATGGGGTGATAAATGACCCAAGTGCAATCCATTGAACAAAAAGTTATATAGATCATAAATATATCAAAATAATTGGAAGCAGCATGTGGTCGATAGCAGTAGTAGGAGGAAGAGGTTAGGTTAGGTTAGGTTAGGTTAGAAGAGGAGTTGGAGGCGGTGAAAGCGATGTAAACGATACGACAGGCGGTACGGTATTGGTAAGAGCGTTGGATTCTCCTGCCAGCCACACACTGTCAAATCCCAAACAACAAAGCACACCACAACCACCACCACCACTATAGCTAACACCTTCTTCTGACTGGGTATTGATTGCAGCTCGGGTATGTATGTGTGTGTGAGGGGGGGTGGTGGATAGGTGTGTGGGGGGTGGATAGGTGTGTGGGGGGTGGATAGGTGTGTGGGGGGTGGATAGGTGTGTGGGGGGTGGATAGGTGTGTGGGGGGTGGATAGGTGTGTGGGGGGTGGATAGGTGTGTGGGGGGTGGATAGGTGTGAGGGGGGGGATAGGTGTGTGTGTGTGTGGGGGGATAGGTGTGTGTGTGGGGGGGGGATAGATATGTGTGGGGGGGGGATAGGTGTGTATGTGTGGGGGGGGGATAGGAGTGTGTGTGTGTGTGTGTGTGTGTGTGTGTGGTGTGTGTGTGTGTGTGTGTGTGTGTGTGTGTGTGTGTGTGTGTGTGTGTGTGTGTGTGTGTGTGTGTGTGTGTGTGGTCTGGAATTGGCTGCTTTCTTTGTGTTGGCATGGGGGTACATATTGGCCTTTTATTTTCCGTGGAAGGGGAGGAAACCTTTGTGTTTGGTTTGGGTGGGTTGTGTTTTCCTTTTGTAAACGTTTGATCGGTTCGGTTACGGCGTCGGAGTCTCGGTCAATTGTTTACAGAGTTTGTTTTGTTATACACTCACACTCAATGGTCCTATAACACCTTCCAGCCCTGATAAATGATGCGAAACTACAGCTGTATGTCTGTAATATTGGTTCATAAGATGCACTCATTAGGTTCACTTTCTATCCCTTTATGCAGACTCTTGTTCGTGACTGATTGTAAGCCTTAAGGGGAGATATTAATGGGCTACTGATTCCTCTAAACTCTGCCACCCATCAGATCCCTCATTAAAGTAACATTAAGGTCGCCTGTTCCCTGGCATTGGTTTAGTTTGTAGGAATCTGAGACCTTCCAATTCACCAACAAGAGACTCTCCCCTGAAATAAAAGACGGGACTATTTCACGTTCAATTAAATCAGTGTGGAGTTACCTAATCATTGCATGGTTATATTCCTACGTCATGTGTTCACTGAGGCAGATAATCATACACCCTTGGATAAATAGAGTAAAAAATTGTAGTAATCACCAATATATTTCAAACCTAATGATGATATATACATGCAAAATTATCCTGATTACGTTGTGATGGTCAGTGTTTTTATGTTGACAGATTTGACACAGGGATGAGAGAACACAAAAGAGGTGTAAACGTGTGCTCTATTTTGTTCCCATGTTATCAATTCACCTGCTGCATTTAATTGGGATAAACACGTCAAAGAGAGAATTGTTTTGACCTAATATACAACTGTTGCGAATTTTGGAATAACCTGTTGATCAATGTCCAATTAGGCTACCGTACCTCTCCATAGGTAGCCTTATCTTTCACATGTTATTTCCTCCTAAAGGATGTTATGTATTTCGTTATAATGTTTGATTGTTTTTCTCTTTGATTGCAGAATTACGGAATAAGTAATATGTTGATTTTTAAGAAATTTGTACTAAATGTGGTCTGCGTAATTTGATTTTGGAAAAGATCTGTATCTATATTCAGGATTACTTAAAAAAATGAACTTTACTTGTCAACATTTACAGTAATACAGTTTTGCAAAGTTTCACAATACTGTTTTTCGTTCCCAAGATTTTCAGTATAGCCTAACTCTTTACGGCAAGTCATTATTTAGTCTATAGTAATTTTGAAGACGAAACATCTAAAACACAAACAATATCATCTGTCTGCTACACATCTCATTGTTGTTTATTGTTCAAAACCTCAGACCGGTTGGACAAACACTGTTTTGTGGGAATGAACATAGCAGGTTAAGACAAACGCGTCGTAAAATTGGGTACGAGGCTATAAAACAAGGTAAAAGGTCTCATGAAAGCTGGCAAAATATATGTCATAAAACGAGGAACAGTAAAGAATGAACTGAATTTATAAGGATATTTGTAAGGTACAGTACGGTGCAGCTGGCCAATCTTTGTCTCTACGCACCTAACAATAATAATAATGGTAAAGAAAACTTCAGATTAACTTTCTATAGAACAGTTAACCCATTTCGAAGTTATGTGGGCTTTCCTTTTCTATTTTACATATACAATAATAATAATGCTGCTGATCCTGTCTCTATATACACTGCAGATTTGGAGACTAGACTAATATATTCATCCCTGTGGCCGAAGATGTTGAATGTGTAATTAGACAGGGTAGTAAGTAGGGATAAATGAATGACAAAAGGACCGATTCTGTAACAACATTATGGATGAATGAAATGAAAGAGTTGTTGCGTTGTGTTTACATTTGACAAGGGCACTGAAAAAAAACTAAACATTTAACACAGTATAGGCCTATATATATATATAGTATTGTAGGGAAGGTCGAGTGGCTGTTGTTGTTGTGATCAAATGTATAATAAGGTGATTATGAAACTTGTTAAATGATAGCCAAAATATTATTACTAGACAGGCTTAAGGGGGGATTCTTTTGTTGGTGAGTTGCAAGGTCTGTGATTCCTCCAAACTGAGCCAGGAAACAACAGATCCCCTATTACTGTCGTAGGCTACCATTGAGGGTGTTTGTGTTTTGGTATAGTTAGGAGGAATCAGTAGCCTTCCAACTTATTCATCGACGAAAGAATCTCCCCTTAAGTTGTGTCATGAGGCAGGTAAAATGCGCCATGAAAATAAGACAAAGCGACACAGAAGCGACGTAAAAGGCGCCGTGAATACAAAGACGAGACCCCATGAAGCCAGACAAAAGGCCCCTGACGCTGGTAAACTGAGAGAGCCACGGAGGGAAGGGCAAGGTCTGGGGTTGGGGCCTAAGGGGAATTAAGGTGGTAATAAACTTTTAGTACATTAGAGCCTCTTGATTCCTCCATAGTATGCCAAGAAACAGGCACAAATGAGCAAAAATAATGGCGTCATGTTGTTGGAAGTTGTTTGGTGGTATCAGTTGCTCCAGATTTACCAACACTGTTCACTCACTCCCCTTAAGGGCTGAGGCATGGAGGAGGGAGAGGTCAAAGTCTGGGGTAGAGCCTGAGAGGAATTAAAGGCTGGGGCATGGGGGATTTGAGAGTTAGGCCAAGGAGAGGATGAGGGCTGGGACAAGGAGTTGGTGAGGGCTGAACAAGGAGATGGTGAGGGCTGAGGCATGGGGAGTGTAAGGGCTGGGACAAGGAGAGGATGGGGCTGGGATAAGGAGAGGATGGGGCTGGGACAAGGAGAGGATGGGGCTGGGACAAGGAGATGGTGAGGGCTGAGGCATGGGGGATTTAAGGGCTGAACAAGGAGAGGGTGGGGGATAGGACAAGGAGAGGATGAGGGCTGAACAAGGAGAGGGTGGGGGCTGAATAAGAATAGGAAAATAAGGGCTAGGACAAGGAGAGGATGGGTAAGGAATTGGTCTGTGTTCGGATGAATATATTGACCGAGACAGAAACAGAGGCTACTAAAGTGATGCTACCGAGTCGAAGGGTATAAGAAGATTAGGGTTGGGGGGACAGATATCATTATGGAGGCAAATATAAGAACAGAGGAAAGGATGATAACGAGAGAACACAGAAGGACAGTGTAAAAGAATAAAAACAGACAAAAATCTTTAGACCTGCACGGGGAGAAAATAAACATACAGGGGTAGAGAGATAGCAATAGGCAAGAGATGAGCTGGAGAAATGACCGTACACAAGCTGAGAGAAATACCTAAGCGAGGACTGTGCTAAATATATTAGTCACACCCAAGAGTCCTGTAACGCCATCGAAAAATAATCAGGCTCTGTAGCTGTTAGTCCCTGTAATATTAATTAGTTAAGATTCACTCAAATTATCAAGTGTCATGCTTTCATTCACTTGATGCAATGCAGGACTTTTGATTGTGACTGTAAATGGGCAGAGAGAGAGAGAGAGAGAGAGAGAGAGAGAGAGAGAGAGAGAGAGAGAGAGAGAGAGAGAGGCTAAAACTGGTGATAAAGTACAGAGACAGAGAGTGACAGAGCCCAGGGTAAGGGAAGGGAAACTCAGCCGTCATGTTAGCTGCTATACTTCCTAAATTTGGAGCAACTGATTCCCCCAAATTATTCTAAGTAACACGTCACCATTATTTTTGTTCATCTGCTCCTGTTTTCTGACATAGCCTACTCTGGAGGATTAAAGGCACTCCGTTGTACCAAAATTGTATTACTCCCGTTAGGTCCGGACTAATTTCCGTGTAGTAGCGGGTGTTACAGAGACAGCCGGGTACAGTCACGGTCAAAAGTCCTGCATCGGTGAATGAAGGTGAGCTGTGAGAGTGAACCTTATGAACCAATAATACAGAGACCAACAACAGTTATAGTTTTTCGAGGCCGTTTCAGTCGAAGGTGTTGCAGGACTACCTACTGACCGTGACTGTACATTAATTCCCTTAATATGATACAATCGACCCTTGATAAAACAGATATACATATGAGTATCCGCCACTTTCCTTCACACTTGGTCCATCACCTCCCTCAACACTAAAAAATTTAAGGGGAGAACCTCGTTTTGGTAAAATGGAGGGTTATTGATTCCTCCGAACTATGCCAGGAAACAAATCACCTCGATATTACTAGGCAAATAGGGGATCTTTCGTTTCATGTCATAATTTGGAGGATTCGAAAGCCCTCCAATTTACCATCAAGAGAATCAACCTCCCATTACGGACCCTGTGATAGTGTAGGTCCTGTAGGATATGAGCCTTGGCTGCTTCTGATTCCTCCTGACTATGCTACGAAACAAGCTCCTTCAACATAGGTGGTGTTTCGCGGCAATATTTGAAGGACTCGTTGACCACCAATTTTCTAACTAGGCTAGGCTACATCACGGTCCCCTTAGCGTCGGGTATGAATAGTAGGGTTTACTCCGAGGGGTGAATTTTCCCAGCTGTATTCAAAATATAATACTGTGGTCATGTTTACGCAGCCATTCCCATGCTAAATTTGAATCCCAAACTTGATTATTATGCATGTATGTACGGCAACACTGACCGGCTTTAAGAATATACACAAACATTTGGCAAAAACAAGGCTGTTTATTTGCCCGGCTCTGTTCAGGTGATATTTGCATTACGGATGAAACGACACACCCAGTACAACATTCATAGTAATTATTATGAGACCAAAGAGTGAACAAAATACTAACTATAAACACGATTATATAACAACAACACCTACAACTACTGAAACTACTAATATTATGGCTACAACTAGGCTACTACTACTACTATTACTACGACCACTACCATCACCACCGTAAGCTATTCCTGGTTGCTATCGCTGGCTGTACACATGATATAGAGTAGCCTATCGGTACACTATACACTTGATGCCAACCATTCTGACATCACTGACGATTGACAAGGAAAACAAGCTACTGTGTTTGCTTAGGATGCCATCGAGCTCCATATACGCGTTTATTTCTTTATTTTATGTGGCCTACTTATCGTAATACGGAGAATGAACCCCCTATATATTCTCTCTCTCTCTCTCTCTCTCTCTCTCTCTCTCTCTCTCTCTCTCTCAACTTGACAGCATAATTTAATCAGGGCTGAATCACACCTGAACGAGACCATTACAAGAACGCAGCATCCACCTACACACACACACACACACGAACACACTCGATTTTATTAACTGTTACAAATGAAACCGGACTAGGCTATGTACAGTACGGTATAGGGATATAATTATTCTTTGCCCCTCCACCTCCCCGTCCCTTTCCCTTTACCAGTGCAAGATAGAAAGAGACGGACGGTGCTATAAGAGTTGCAAATGTTCCAGCAATGTTTCACTGATTGTATCTCTCCCTGTTTTATCACTCCATCCCCCATCCCCCGACTTTAACTTATTTTCATGTTGATCTCCATTTAATTAAGGGGAGTATGCTTTGTTGGTAGGCCTAGTCTAATCTTGAGGGCTACTAATTTCTTCAAACCATGCCATGAAACAGACGACCTATGGGTTTATAATAGAGAGTATGTTTCGTGGGATATCAATACTGTTTTGGAGGAATCAGTATATAGCTCCCCATTATGACCAAAGGAGAGTGCCGGTTCTCTCTCTCTCTCTCTCTCTATTGATTGTTCATATCCGAACGAGACCTACTCTTTATAACGTCAATGGACAATTATCTTCATTTCAGTCTAAAATACGCACACGAAGCCTCTCTCTCTGTCGATAGCATTACATACATAAGCCTTACTCTTCCTAGCTTCCAATTAGACCGAGTTCACGGCTGTAGGGTTAAAACATAGTGAACATTAATGAGGGTAAAATCCAGAAAGCCAGAAAAAACAAAAAATACTTAGTGCAAACATGACACTCAAAATATTAACAAAAAAGTCACTGATACAAGTTATATTCAATCCTATACTGTTCGTCACTCACCGAAGCCCCTAAAACAAATGAAAGAAATGAAAAAAATCGCTATTACAAGTTTTATTCGTCACTCACTGAAAGGCCGAAAAAAATTTTCGGTGATCTAATTCGAGGGCTAAAGTCAATATACCTCCCATTTTATGAAATTATAATCGATATCCCCTAAGCAGACACATAAGTTAATTGGAGAAAATAATGTGGTAATCTGATGGGCTACTGAATCCTACAAACAAAGTCAAGAAACAGGTCCCTCATTATAAACACTGAGGTGACTTGTTTCATGGGACAGTTTGGAGGATTCAGTAGCCCTCCAGTTTTCGAATAAGAGGCTCTCCCCTTAATTAGGCCTATAATTATGTTGATTCGTAATTCATTTCACACTGCTACTCACACCAAGAACCAGATTTACAGCACCATATTCCATCCATCTTTAGAAGTAATTGGATTCACTCTCTCTCTCTCTCCCTCTGACACACACCATTCACACACACACTCCCCGCCGAGGCTACCGTTCCCACTCACCTCTACGTATGCTATACAAACACAAACTCACCGCTAACCTCCATACACATAATATCTCTCTCTCTCTCTCTCTCTCTCTCTCTCTCTCTCTCTCTCTCAATCATGTAGCAACACGCACACACACATACGCACACACACACAGCAGCCCACACTCTCCCCGCTCGTAATTTTTTTTCACAGCCAATTGCGGCAAATCGCTCATGTGGCAACGCTGCTATGGGTAACATTTGGGAACACTTCAACTCCTCTCGCCGCCATCAGTTGGGCTAATACTTCTTATAATTATATAGGCCTAGTTGGTTTCCAGTCACTCTCCCAGGCCCAGTCCCAGTTAATGCCCGGTTGTTTGCCCCAGTTACGTCTCGGTAGTTTACCCCAGTTAGGTTTCAGCAGTAGTCTGCCCGAGTTAGATTCCGGTAGTCTGCTGCGGTCCATGTAATGTTAGGTTAGGTAAGGTAAGGTCAGGTAAAGCTAGGTTTATTCCAAATTACCCCATTTCCTTGGGAAATGCCATCGGAACACCAAATAAGAAGTTTAAACACAGCTGATGGCGAGTTGCTGTGTTGCCAAACGTCACCCATAGCAGCGATGACACATTAGCCTAGCGATTTGCCGAAAGTGGCTGGGGAAAAAAAATTCGTTCCCCGCTCAGCTCCACACACACACACACACACACACACACACACAGCGGGCCACACACTCCCCCCCCCCCCCCTCCACACACACACACACACAATCACATAGCTATAGAGTGCGTATTAGGACTAGTGCCAGACAGAGCCACATTGAGGCGATAACACCGACCCTTACATGCAGAGGCTTGTGATAATGGCCTTCAGTTATAGTTGTTAGTGTGTGTGTGTGTGTGTGAACGGGGAGAGAGAGAGAGAGAGAGAGAGAGAGAGAGAGAGAGAGAGAGAGAGAGAGAGAGAGAGAGAGAGAGTATGTGTGTGTGTGTGTTGCTTTATGTGTGTGTGTGTGTGTGTATTGCTTTGTGATTGTGTGTGTGTATTGCTATATGATCGTGTGTATGTGTAGTCTTCAATGAGGGGTGGTGAAGGGGGGCGTGGGAAACACCAGTCTTTTGGGTCATAATCATTCAGGCTAGTTTGTCAGCAGTAAAATAGTCGGTGATGTTCGCCCAATGTTTTTCCGGCTCATATCATAACAATGTCAATATTCTACCGGTAACTCTATGTCAGAAAATATACCGGTACATTACGGTAGGCTATAGTGTACAGTTGTATATGCAAAATACCGGTACCAAGACCTATAGCTCATTTTTATACTGTTCCGGTTATAATTATATACGGTACTGTAAAGAATTCGTAGATCTATTGGACTCAAGAGTAACACTTACTTGGTGTTTAATTAATTAAGAGGGTAGCCTAATACCTGTATCTTGTTACGGTACATTGGAAAGCCTTGATTCCTTGGAATAGAGTGGAGGACTCAGTTTCTCCGGAGCAGATTTACTAACTCTGTATTGTCCCCTTAATTAATTAATTTGATCATTGATAGGAAGCCTACCGTACAAATGTTGCAAATCAAATAAATGTACGGTACAGTATTTATTTTAACATTTTATTATCAAATCTCTCAAGCATAGGCCTAATTGGCATTGTCTTTGATCTTGACCTCGAACAATGTGAACGCACACACACAGACACACACACACACACACACACACACACACAGGAGAAATGAAGGAAAATCTGGAATTAATATTTTGTGTTAGGCTACATGAATAAAGTTGATGACTGTCTTCATCTTCCAGGTGACAAAAACGTACAGTACGATACCCAGCTAGCTGGGTTAATAATAGTCATAACACTAGCAAGCCTACAAAACAAACATTATAAACTAATTCCTCCTCATTATAATAGCTGGTGATCATTCATTTAATTATACCCCGACTTGAGTGCCAGATTAAAGAGCCATAATGCTTCCGACCTCATTATGATCCGTAATTAATGTCATTTTCTCAGCAGCAAACATTTCCTGAATTTACGCCTCCTACGCCAGCGTGACATATGGCGGGAAAATAATGTGTGTGTAGCCGAAAGCCATACCTGGAGTCCCCACACATAACATTATTAATGAAATGAAAAGTGCCAACGAGAGTGTAAACATTATCTGGGCTTCATATTTTTACCAACACTTTTGCGACTCAGGGAACTTTCTACTCAATAAAATCTTATAGTGCTCTCCGCCGTAACATTTTTGCTACATGTTGGCACGTACCGAGACTAATGGATTAATTAACACAGTAAAAAATAATGAAATGTTTCCCCACCCAAAAAAAAATGAGAGTAGAATTTTGCCAAGCCGTGTTAAATTAAATAAGGTGTTGAAAAGTGAAAGATCCCGAAAGAACTACATCACTTTCAGGGAGTCGGTGATCACTCTGCTTCTATATTTAGGTGTTATTGAGTTATAGGATTTTAGAGTGAACAAATTTATTTTGAGCGCCATATGACCTCGCTGTTGCGAAGCCTAATATCACTCAATCCATCAATCCAAATGTATTCAGTCGAGATAGACACCAATATAAGAGTGATGGGATGTATATCTATAGAATTAGTCAGATAGCATCAGACTGGAAACAACTGAGTCACTGACAAATATATTATGACACATACCGTACATACAGGGTTGACAAATACTTGACAGATTTCATTTTAAAGTAAGGTTTTTAGTAGTTCTATAAATAGGTTAAGCAACTTCCTCTTATGTGTTACAAATAATGTTTTCAAACAATACTACCAGTAGCAGTACATACTATAACTAAAATGGCAAAAAATATTTCTGTTCACCCTTATGTTCATTGAATATTAAGCGAGCAGGTGTAATTAACTGTTATCCATTTAACATTCTGGTGAAGCATGAAGTGTGTAAGAGTGAAATTTGAGGAGTAAGTATGGAAGTAAATAGTGAAATGTAGAGGTGAAACATAAAGCGTGGAAACATGAAGCTTGAAGTGTAGCCTACTGACGTGAAGTATGAAGTGTATGAGGTGAAACATGAAGCTTGAAGTGTATTGACGTGAAGTATGAAGTATATGAGGTGAAGCTTGAAGTGTACTGACGTGAAGTATGAAGTGTATGAGGTGAAACATGAAGCTTGAAGTGTATTGGCGTGAAGTATGAAGTGTATGAGGTGAAACATGAAGCGTGAGAACATGAAACCTGAAGTGTACAGACGTGAGGTATGAAGTGTAAAGTGTAAGGTAAGGAGGCCATCAGTCAAATGTCGGCATGAAAGATGACGACGTTGGGAGCTTGCATCTTTAAGGGGATGGTATAATTTTGGTACAGTACATTGGAGTGCTGTGATTCCTCCAAAATATGCCAGGAAACAGAACCAGATGAACAAAAATAGTGGTGTCCTGTTGCTTGAAATAGTTTGGAGGAATCATTTGCTCCAGATTTGCCAACACCCTATAACCTTTAACAGCACGCCAGTCTAGCCTAGCCTAGCCTAGCCTACCTACTTTATCCATCCAACCAACCAACGCTCACGGCGGAGGGGCGAGACACAATGGGGAATTTTTTTGTGAAACTCTGTAATTTAAGACTTCATAATTATAAAGTTGAAACAGAAACATACAGTGACACGTGAATGCACTGAGAACCAACATACATTACAAATAAATACTAATAATGATAATGAATTGCACAGAGCTACGACAAACAAGTCATAAATGAATACACACACCACTAAATAAAAGATAAAATACATTAATAACATATTACACTGAAGAGGAAGAAAGAAAATCGAGTTGGAAAACCCTGTAGCACTAAGGAGGAAAGGAGAAGACAGAGAGATGGAACAGCAAGCACGAATATAACATAGCACTCTCACACACAATTAGGCTACACCTCATCAATCATATAGGCCTACCTCAAACACTCAACACTTTTAGCCTACACCCCTTAAACTTTATCATTCACAAAGTCAACACCTACGTCAACCAGGGTGTGTAATTATTTTATTTAGAGAATATTCTTTTGTTGGTGATTTTGAAGGTCTTTGATTCCTTCTAAATATGCCAAGAAACAGATCATCTATTAGTATACCATTGAGAGCGTTTGTTTTCCGGTACAGTTAGGAGGAATCAGTAGCTTTTCAATTTACCAACAAGAGTCTTCCCTTAAGGTTCATTGGTGAAAAAAGCTCCCAAAGTGTCCGAAACTTACCTTCCTTAAATCGTAGTAAATATTTTGGTATAAGAGAACAACACGTGTATGATTTTACAGTCGGGTCTTGTAGGTGACAACAGCAACAGTGACAGACTGTGACACACTAGAGACGAGAGAGATGTGACGTCAAGGGCTCCTCCCATTCTTTTCCTTCTCCACCAATCAGTAGCCGTTTGCGACGATGCTTATATATCACGTACACTGCCAAACAAATACGATGTAGCCTCAATGCGCACTTCATGGAGGATAATATGAAGGATAATTATCGAACAAACACATTCACTGCACAAAATTACAATATCCATGATTAAATTTTCCTTGGTGCTTCAGTACCCGAGCCTGTGAAACGTACAGTCACAATCAAATAACCACCGACACTCCTTCCATCGTACAAATAAATCGGTATAATTTTAAAATATAATCATACAACAAGACCTTAAGTCAACTCAACCCCCTCAATTATTATTATGAGGTGCTGCAAAATCATACACAGACCTATTACCAAGATATTTACTACCATGGAAGGAAAGTGTAGATGGTTATTGTGGCTGTACAGTACCATACTTAAATACATAGTTTAGAACTTGGCAAATAAGGCGACAGTACTTTTGTTTGTGGCTGTAACTTTATCCTGGCTTGGGGTCATACGGGTACGGATATACGCGTAATCATTATACTGTTATAACATATCACACCAGTACATTATTATACCTACATCACGTACAGCCACAATCAAATATCCACCGACACTTTCCTTCCATCGTGCAAATAAATCAGTATATCAAAATACAATAATTCAACACCTTATGTCAACTCAACCCCCTCAATTATTATTATTATGAGGTGCTGTAAAATTATACATGTGTTGTTCTTTATTACTACGACATTAACTACTATGGAAGGAGTGTGTTGGTGGATATATGATTGTGGCTGTACACCGCTGCACTTCACACACAAATAAACAAATAGTTCTTTTACACTTTCAGGAGGTTAAAATGATACGTGGCATCTCTCCTCTCCTCCCCTCTCGTCTTCCACCTATCCATTTTCGCTTCGCCATCTTTTTCCACTCGACATTTTCGCTTTTATATTCTCCGTCACTTGTCTTGCTTTATAGATCATTACCAGCATAACTCCGATTTTTTTTTACCTGGTCGCTTCACTAAGGAGATGGCCTTGTCACACTCACATGAATTTGAATGCTTATAAATGTGTCAGCTGCGATGTCGAAAAATATACGTGCTCATTTAACAATTAAGCTTTAATTTCACGGTATTTGTCGCTATATAATCAGATCACCTATCCCTTAAAACACTATTATCTCACTTAAGTAGAAATAATCAGATGTATATACGTGCTTTATATCCAATTTTCTTTTTCATTTCACCAAGGTCCTTCTCCACAACAACCTTCCTTTACTGCGTCCATAGACAGACTACTTACTTATCATCGTAACTTATGTGTTATGTCCGTCCATTCCGTCACTCCGCCCTCACCTCATATCCCCGGCAGTGTTACCAATTTCCCTACCCACTGAGAGCCCACCAAAGTTGCAAAGACCGAACGATTTTACAGCATAATGCGCCACAACTTAGATTATTTCCATGCTACACACTGTAGCCCATACGATATTTCCGTCAATTCATTCATTCATTCATATTAATAAAGTGTTTTCATCTAGTTATTTAAAAAAGAAACAACCAACAAATCTGTATCCAGCATGGTGTGGCTATGTTATCCAAGGATCAGAGATGTAATGGGTATAGCCTACTTGACGAATTGTTTCCGTGTTCTATCATCCACTGCTCCTATGTCAGGTTTGGCGCTTCTACGGACCCGAGTCACTCTCTTTCCTCTCAACCCCTGTCCCTATATTTTTTTTTTTTTCTTTTATGCTTGATGTGAGGGCTTTGCTTACTATCTTGTTTTCTTTTGTGGCATAAGGTCTTTCTGGCCCAACACAGTAACTCTTCCCCACTTTCATTCCTTCGTTCCACTTCCGACAGTATTTAGTTTTCCATGTCTCATTTTAACCCATCTCACCCCATCACATTCTGTTTTCATCATAGTCACTTAATAACAAACAGGTATTATTACTCCAGGATTAGTTATTTTCTACCCTTCACCGTCTCAGATAATTCATACTCTATTCCTTTTCCCTCCTATATAAACCCAGTTCCCTATTTACAACCCTAAGCTGGGAAATATTCGAAAGGCAACATTTTAATACACGAAGAATGACGGGTGTAACTTTTGCAGTTTGTTCGTTTCACCGTACAATTTGCATTTTATGGAGGAAATAATGTTCAGAGTGGCTGTGGGGTTACGCTAAATCAGTATGCAATTAGTGAGGTGTAATATTAATTATAAATCGTAATTATGCTACCGGCAGCTTCATAATTACCCGTGTTGAAGAGCTGAAATGTATTGTAATTACTCTCGCTGTAAACACAATGGACAATGTTGGCGAGTCTAGTATACGTGTTGTTATTATTATATTATTACATGAACTGAAAAATAATATATATACATATTTATAATTTTGACATGAATGGGAAGGAAAGATAAATAAGAATGTTAAGTCCTTTGTTAATAAAACCATACATAATCAGGTCTCAGTAGTGTATCCTATAAAATATTTGGTTTTGTGTATGATGAAGAACACACACACACACACATACACACACTTTTCCACATACCTACAGGCACATATACACACACACACTCTATATGCGTATCACTCTACAATTACACATCGCCTTCATGACCATTACGAAGTTATCGATAGGACTTAAATAAATGGGAGATCCTTTTGTTGGTGAATTGGAAGGTCTCTGCTGATTCCTCCACATTATGCCCCGAATCAGATCCCCTATTATAATATCATTGAGGGCGTCTGTTTTCTGGCAAAGTTAGGAGGAATCAGTAACCTTCCACTTTACAAAGTTAGGAGGAATCAGTAACCTTCCAATTTGCAAAGTTAGGAGGAATCAGTAACCTTCCAATTTGCAAAGTTAGGAGGAATCAGTAACCTTCCAATTTGCAAAGTTAGGAGGAATCAGTAACCTTCCAATTTGCAAAGTTTAGAGGAATCAGTAACCTTCCAATTTGCCAACACGACTGTTTCCATAAGCCCCAACAACAGACGAGGAGCAGTAAAAGAGACGAGTGGTGGATGGAGTTGACAGGCTTCCATGTGTGGGTCGTTTTATGCTTGGGAATGGAAGGGAACGTGGTCGTCTCTCTCTAAGCCATGATAGTAGTGATAAGAAAAGAACAACAGAGTCCCATTCATGACAAAATTTTTATTCTTCAAGTTCACCATCATTAAAGAGACAAATTTAGACAGTGACTGTAAGTATGTATGTGTGTTTATATGTTCTTGCAGACACACGAAAACAAAAAAATTGCTATAAACCAAAACAATAATAATTCGCTAGACCAATTTCACCATCATAATTGAGAGGACACACAACTTCATAAAGACCGGGACTATAATATTATGTATATCTAAATGAATTACATTTTTGCAGACACGAAAACAAAACATGCTAAACAAAAACAAAACAAAAAAATACACACACACCCACAAACACACACACACAATCGTTCGCTACACATAGATACATCACGCTCTTAATACCAGCAATAAATCATCACCATTATTTCACTTTTTACGGTAGGGTGCCTGGCGTGTGCAGTTTTCATGCGGCAGTAATATAAAGTTAGGGTTTTATTGGGCGCCATCCTGAAACTTCTCAAGAAAGGCGATTCCGTCAATGACTTTTCAAGATTTTTCTCGCGAGCCAATTTTATCCATATTACCCACATTAACCTTCCCCCTCGGTATAGCCTAGTCTAGTGTCTTTCTACCTCTCAAATCACATTACCTCTTTATGTAATTACCTCTCATTACCTCTTAATATATTTGTGTTGTTATCTGTGTGTGTGGGGGGGGGGGTTTCTCAGTCAACCTCTTTATTTATCTGTGTGTATATATATTTTGTCTGTATTTTATCTCTTTTCTTATCTCTTGGTCTCTCTATTTATCTTTTTCTATCGCTGTGTCTGTTTTGCTCTCTCTCTCCGTGTATATTTATTTTATCGTCTATTTGTTGTTCCTCTTTCTTGGTCTCTGTCTATCTGTTTCCATTTTCCCCTCTTATTTCTGTCTATCTCTTTTCTCTCTATATACGTTTGTCTTTGTGTTTTTATATCTCAGTCTGTCTGTTTTGTCTTATGATTAAATATTTGTCTGTCTGTCTTTCTCTCTTTATTTTTTATATTCTTCCTTCCATCTTTCTGTCTTTTTCCTTCTTTATTTGTCTTCCTGTTATCTTTCTCCATATTCTTGTTATCTCCTTCTGTCATCCTGTCTTTTTATTCACTGTCTATCACCGTCAGTTTCTTTCTCAGTCACTGATTATTTCTGTTTTTATTCATCTTCCTGTCTGACTGTTTCTTCTGTTTCTCTTCCTATCTGACTGTTTTTCTGAGTTTCTTCTGTCTTACTTCCTGTTAGACTGTAGCCTATTTACGACTGTTTCCTCTTTCTCACTTCCTGTCTGACTGTTTTTATGACTGTTTCTTCTGTCTCACTTCCTGTCTGACTGTTTTTCTGACTGTTTCTTCTGTTTCACTTCCTGTCTGACTGTTTTTATGACTGTTATATTTCTGTCTGTCTCATCTCTACCTGGGACTCCTTGGCATCAAAGGTCGTGGCTGAGGCTTTTATCCGAAGTCCTGAACCGTGCAAATGAAACAGCCACTTTAAAAACAGTAGAAGTGTGGGAGGAGGAGGAGGAGGAGGAGGAGGAGGAGGAGGAGGATGAGGAGGAGGAGGAGGAGGAGGAGGAGGAGGAGAAGGAGGAGGAGGAGGAGGAGGAGGAGGAGGAGGAGGAGGAGGAGGAAGGGAGGACAAGGAGGAGGAAGAAGGGAGGAGGAGGAAGAAGAAGGGAGGAGGAGAGGAGGAGTAAGGAAAGGTGATAAGAGAAAGGTGCAAGGAAAAAAATAGAAAGAATAGAAAGGAGAGCAAAGAGAATCAGATCAGTTGGTCCTTACGAGGCTGTTTGGGTTTATGCTACTAAAATTTTACCTATACTGGTAGAGAAAGGATAGAATAGTAAAAGGCTCCTCCCTACCCACCAATCCCCCCAGGAAGAGAAGTTATAAGAAGATGTAGACGAAATGGAGGAAAAACAAAAAATAGAAGAGGGAGAAGGGGTGAGGAGACAAGGAAGTGAAAGGTAGTTTAAATAAGTGAAGAGGAAAGAAGAGGAAGAAGAATGGAGGTGATAATAGGTGTGTGGATTAGGGAAAAAAGTGAGAAGGAACGAAGAATTGCAGAAAGTGAAGGATAAAAAAAATGAGTATTGGTAAGAAAAGTAAGAGGAAGGAGGAGAAAGAAGAAGAAGACAAAGGAATGGGAGGAAGAGGGAGAAGGAGGAGGAACGGAGGAGGATAAGGAAGAATGAGGAGATTGGGAAGGAAAAAGGAGGAGGAGGAAGAGGAAGACGAAAGACGAGGAGGAAAAGGAAGGAGGAGGAACAGGAAGGAGGAGGATAAGGAAGAAGGAGGAGGATAAGGAAGAAGGAGGAGGATAAGGAAGGAGGAGGATAAGGAAGAAGGAGGAGGATAAGGAAGAATGAGGAGATTGGGAAGGAAAAAGGAGGAGGAGGAGGAGATGGAAGAGGGGAGAGGAGGAGGAGGAGGAGGGGAGGAGGAGGGAGAGGGACGAGTGTGTGTGGTGAAATGTGAAGACCATCTCCACCACTTTGTCGAAAACGGAGAAGGGAAGAAGCAGAGATGAAAATACCTCTCACTCTTTCTCGCCCTATTTTTCAGCGGTGGGGAATCCTTTGAAAAAACCCTCGATTCCGGATTCAGCTTTATATTAGAATGGCCCAGTCTGTCCCAGTGTGTGTGTGTGTGTGTGTGTGTGTGTGTGTGTGTGTGTGTGTGTGTGTGTGTGTGTGTAGGAGCAGGATCCCAAGAGGTCATGCACGTGTTGCCTGCCTTCCTGCCTGCCTGGTTATCTGCCTTCCTGCCTGCCTGCCTGCCTGCTTGCCTGCCTGCCTGCCTGCCTGCCTTCCTATCTGTCTAATTTTCTGCCTGCCTGCCTGTATGCCTACCTGCCTGCTGTCAATCTATCTAATTGTCTGTCTGTCTGCCTGCCTGTATACCTCTCTACCTGTCTATCTGCCTGCCTGCTTGCCTGTCTGTCTGCCATCCTGCCTGCCTGCCTGTCTGCCTAATTGTCTGCCTGCCTGCACCTGTACCTAACTAAATATGAGGGAAATATGCAGGTCAGGGGAAGCAAGTCTTGGAAATAAAGGTGAGTCTGGCCGCCGTTAAGAAACCCTAAGGTATTGAAGCATTTGCATATCAACAACATATTGCATCCTTCTTATTGGCGTCAGCAGCATGGTCCAAGAATCTTATGGTCAGAGCTTCTATATCTTTTGAAGGGGATAATCTGTTGTGGACGAATTGGAGGGCTACTAATTCCTCCAAGATGACACAGGAAAATATATTAATTCCTCAGTATCAATTTTTTTGTATAGTTTGAAAGAAAATGTAGTATTATATAATATTATATTCCTTAAAAATGTACACATACGAATTACTTTATTAAAAAAAAAAAAAAAATTGATAGTCGATGCTCTTAATTCCCTTTTTATAATATAAGTTAAGGTACAATATTGATTTCATTTTATAATAGAACAGTTGCTACTAGAAAGAAAAGTTTCCATAAGATTATCTCATTTTAGCGAAAACATCAACAACTAAATTTGAATACATACTAGACACTCTCAATACCGTATATCATAATATTATTTACTATTTATTATACTCAACATAATTATGCTTGTGGGGATATGACGTAATAAGGTGATTTCTTCTTCCAAAACAAGAGACGCTCAGAACTTAGTAGTTGGATAATGACAGCGGCTCTCATTTACATAATTAATTACGCCATCGAGGAGGATGAGTCTTGGGAGGGAAGGCAGGGATGAGGGAGGGGTCCAGTCTGGGCACATAGTCCTTCACCAGACTTTCCCTTATACTGTACCCTGGTCAAGGACTATGTGCCGTGACTGTACCTACTGTCACTTTCCCTTATACTGTACCCTGGTCAAGGATTATGTGCCGCGACTGTACCTGCTGTCACTTTCTTGACCAGACTTTCCCTTATATTGTACCCTGGTCAAGGATTATGTGCCGTGACTGTACCTGCTGTCACTTTCTCCGTCCCTCCCTCCACCTTCCTTCCCTCACTCCACCATTACTCCAAAGTCTCTCACGGTACGAAGGCAATCAGTGAGTGAGTTCCCTTCACGAAATATATTCTTTCTTTGCGTTCACTTTCCTTTAAGGTGAGAATCTCGTGAAGGTGAATTGGGAAGGTGTCTGTCTGTCTGTCTGATTCCACCAAACTATCTCAGAAAACAAGTCCCCTCTACGTAACAAATGGGAGATCTGTTTCCTGACATATTATGGAGGATTCGGTAGCCCTCCAAAATGCCGTCAAGATTTTCTCCCCTTAATCTGGTACGACTTGTTATAACCTAACCATGTAGTCACAAGAAGATAGACATGGATGTGTGACACTACTTTGGCTCCCACCCACAAATACCATATGTTAGAAAAAAAGAAAAAAGAAAAAGAAAAGAAAAGAAAAAAAAAAGAAAAAAAACCTACAATAACAACAACAACA
The DNA here is from genome assembly GCA_033782935.1 of Petrolisthes cinctipes. NCBI lineage: Eukaryota > Metazoa > Arthropoda > Malacostraca > Decapoda > Porcellanidae > Petrolisthes > Petrolisthes cinctipes. The sequence goes on from JAWQEG010007930.1 coordinate 23,225, forward strand.
ACAACAACTACTACTACTACTACAACAACAGTGACATCATCATCATCATCAACAATGGAATAATAATGATCTTCCACATTCAGGACACATTCACATCAAGTCCCTCAACTTTAGACAAACTGGGAAATGTTAAGGGGGAAGTACAGTCTTAGCAAATTTGGAGTACGTAACTGATTCCTCCAAACTATTCAAGGCAACAGGACACCATTATATTTGTTCCTCTGGTCCTGTTTTCTGGCATACTTTGGAGGAATCAAGGCGCTCCATTCTACCAAAAGTAAACTACCCCCTAAGCACTACACACTAATAAGGACCCTAATGAGTTTATCCTGGAACCAATAAGTGTTTCCTCCAATGGCAGCCTCTCTTTTAACGACCCACGTGATGTAGTAAAAAAAATTAGAGGTTAGTGAGTCCTTCAAACATTGCCACGAAACACCACCTATATGGAATGATCTTGTTTCGTGGCATAGACAGGAGGAATTAGAAGCCATCAGGTCTCACAAACGATCACAGGGTCCTTAAATGATTGATATAACATTCCCTGCACCATGAGAGACTTGAGAGTACTGCTGTATATTACACTTCGCTCACTGGTCGGGTATTGGTACAGTCTCACCCGAAAGATAGTTAACTCTCCCAACTAACCTATAGATTTATTTCTGTCTGCCTTTTTTTCTGGTTGGTTCCTAGACAGTTTTGAACATCTGAAGCAGACAGGGAAGCAATAGACAGATGACGGAGTTAAGGAAATTTTAGGAGAGAGTGTACAAGTTTTTCAGAAAGCTGCAGCCTCTCCTCTACATAATGACATTCCCTGCACCTTGCTAGACTTTGGAGTCCTGTGTTCCTCTCCTCTGTCTGGTCGGTCGGTATTAGTACAAGTAGTTACACTGAATGCTGCAGCCTCTCCTCTCCATAATGACATTCCCTGCACCCTGCGAGACTTTGGAGTGCTGTGTTCCGCTCCGTCTGGTGGGTCGGTATTGGTACAAGCGACGCCTCACTGATAATCATCCCAAAGGCCTCCAGAATGACTCACACGTGTACCTCATCTTCTCCATCAAATTTCCGCGGGATGATGGTATGAGGTGTTGGCCTCTCGTCGCAGGAGCAAATTCACTGATAAGAAATAACCAATACTTTGCTCAAACAGAAAATATTATGAGCAGGTCAACAACCCCTCCTAGAAATAAAAAAAAAAAACCTCAGGCCAAAGGTTGTGTTGCGATGTTGCTTCCCACATGACTACTCTCAAACAGGTAATATTTTTAAACTTAGAGGACTCCTAATAAAGAAACTATGAAGGGATATACTTAAGATGGCAATAGTAACAGGTCACGTTCTTACCTTGAAATATTTCTGAGCAAACCTAGTGATTGTTCAGAAAAAAAAAATCTTGTGGCTAAATTGGAGGCTGGTGATTCCTCCAAACTATGCCAGGTAACGAACCATGTCAGTATGTAAACATGGGATCTGTTTTTAGTTAAGTGTGGGGGAATCAGCATTTTCCTTATCCCCAATTTACTAAAAAGGGGATGAAACTATTATATTCCCATCTAGAATGACCTGTAATATGACCCTTGATCCGACCTGACCTTACCCAAGCCAACCCAACCCAACGTGACTCTTGCCCCCCAACAATACAAGCTTAGGTCCTGAGTGGTGGATCAAGTCAAGTCAAGCCCTCGTGGTAGTAAACATCACAACCATTAAACTTACGGTTACGAGGAAACATAAACAAAAATCTTAGCTGACAGAAAGAGTTAAAATTTTTGCTGACTGTGTTATGTTACTGTAAAATATTTGAAGAGAGATGTTAGATCATAACGCTTCAATTAAAAGAGTGGAGTAGAAGAATAATTTCGTCTGACTGGTATAGATGTACAAATAATAGGACATGAAAGAAACTGGTAAATTTGTAAACTCGTGGAAGAAGGTGAAACAAAATCTACGATCTTAATTTCCTACTCCCCATCACTCCTTTACGTTATTTGTGCGTTGTAATTCTGATGGCCACCTCTTAGGAACAGAGTGGCCTTGAAATTCGCATCTGCTCTGCCAAATATCCTTCCCGTTCCCTCACACAAGATCAAGGTGCACCAGTTACATGCTTGGTCAACTGCAATTAGGAAGGTTCATATCTGCCATTCGCCCAGCACTAGAGATGGAATAGAAGAGGAGGAAAGAAGAGAGAAGGCGATGGAGACGACGAGGGACATTAAACACAAAGAAACTAAAGAAAATGGTAGGAAAGGAATGGCTGATAAATGGGGGAAAAAATAAGACCACGATAGGCCTGATAACCTCTGAAACAGCATGGGAGAGAAGGAAATAGAGAAGATGAGGGGATAGCAGACACGAAGAAAATAAAGAAAATAGAAGGAAAGGAATGACTAAAAAAGGAGGAAGAAACAAGACCGTGCTTGGCCAAAACGACCATAATTATACCACAAAACAGAAGGAGACAATGAGGGACAACAAGGCACCCCAAGTAAATAGAAGGAAAAGAGGCCAGACAGCTGAAAAATTGAAAGGGAGTGAGTGGGTGGCTCGGGTCAGAGGAGGTGCCATTAGACGAGGAAGAACACGAACTGAGGACGGAAATTATTCACCAAGCAGTTCCCGGCCGTCGAGAAGCTAAGAGAAAAAATTCATGTTCTCGGGGGAAATCAGACTCAAAATTGGCTTCATTCGAGAAAGAGGAGAATATCCTATATATATGCCCACAACATTAAGTCATGCATACTTTATATCTTAAGGAGGTAATTCACTTTTGCTACATTGGAGTGCCTTGATTCCTCCAAAGTATGACAGGAAACAGAACCAGATGGACAAATATAATGGTGTCCTGTTGCTTGGAATTGTTTGGAGGATTCAGTTGCTCCAGATTTACCAACACAAAACTTCCCCCTTAAGACTCTATTCCCCTCTTCATTAGATAGGACACTGTGGTGGTGGTGTGGGGGGGGGGGGGATGGAGAAAATTGGAGGGTTACAAATTCCTCCAAACTCTGCTACAAACTAGATTCCTTCAGGTGTACCAAGGTAGTCAGTCAGTTTTCTGGTATCATTTGGAGGAATCAGTAGCTCTCCCGTTCGACCAAACAAACTTCGACCCCTTGAACGAATGTGTGTGTGTGTGTTTGTGTGTGTGTGTGTGTGTGTGTGTGTGTGTGTGTGTGTAGGACTATGTGTGTGTGTGTGTGTGTGTGTGTGTGTGTGTGTGTGTGTGTGTGTGTACTGTTGATATACGCTTCGTAGTACTAGGGATGAATGAGAATAGCCTAAGTGGTGTGGATTAGGGATGAATGAGTGGTGTATGTGTGTGTGTGTGTGTGTGAGTGGTGTGTGTGTGTGTGTGTGTGTGTGTGTGTGTGTGTGTGTGTGTGTGTGTGTGTGTGTGTGTGTGTGTGTGTAGGACTATATGTGTGTGTGTGTGTGTGTGTGTGTGTGTGTGTGTGTGTGTGTACTGTTGTTATATGTTCTGTAGTACTAGTGATGAATGAGTGGTGTGGAACAGGTGTTGACATTTTGATAGGACTGGTAAATGTGGTTAATATTATGTTGTGCAAATCGAAATTGAGATCCACCCTGAAAAAGCCAAAAAGGTCATGACTGTACCTCCCATCTAAGGAGTATATAATAAAGTTAAGTATTGGTGGTGGTAAATCTGGAGCAACTGATTCCTCCAAACTAACCAGGATACCATTATATTTACTCACTGGTTCTGTTTCCTGATATACTTTGGAGGAATCAAGGCACTCCACTACATCAAAAGTGTATTACTCCCTTAAGATTATTAAAGGAAAGCGCCTCCCCTTGCCACACAGTTTACGTATACCAGTCTCGAACTTGTGATAAACTGATGCAGGTGAGAATAATTACCACTACAACACCAAGCCTTTGTCCTGATTAGTTTAGTTGGTGAGATGCATGGAAATAAATAATAAAGTTCCCTCACCAATGTTTTCAATAAGTCCCTAAGTAGCTTTACCTCACTGCAACCAAGATATTCTCACCCGGAAGTGTGCAAATGTGTGGGAAGCCTGATTATTGCAATATTCACTCGTTACTTCATGAACTGCATGCTAATTATTCCTCCATTTTATATCACGAAACAGGCACACTCGGTACAGATGCTGTTTTGTAGCACATTATGGAGTACTCATTAACCTCCACTTCACCGAAAGATATACAGAATAATATGCATTTTAAAACTAGTACCAGTAAACATAAATAGGGCCTTAAAATTTTTACACAAATAAATATACAGAAAATCATACCATTCTTAAAAATACAATACGTAGGCTACTGTTCAAAACACTTTTTTTTTCACTCACGTTACCCTCTACTCTCTTATGGCAGGTCAATTAGTGGAGATCATTAACAATTTGGCGTTTTTCCACCTCGGCTTGAAAGGAAGGTAAAAGTCACGTTAACCGGATTAGCGGCCAGGAGTCTGAGCCAACAACCTGCCCACCTGATCCTATAACCTATATCTTTTTAAAGGGAAATTTTCTTGTTGGTAAATTGGAGGGCTACTCATTACTCCAAACTATGCCAGGAAACAGACGACCTCAATGTTTCAAATGGGGGTGTCTGTTTTATTGGTGTAGTTTGGAGGTTAAGGGAGATTTTCTTGTTAGTAAATTGGAGGGCTATTCATTACTCCAAACTATGCCAGGAAACAGATGACCTCAATGTTTCAAATGGGGGTGTCTGTTTTATTTTTGGTGTAGTTTGGAGGAATGGGTAGCCGTCCTGTTCACCACCAAGAGAATTTTGCCTACTTACTAAAGGAGGTAATAAACCACTTTGGGTACATTAGAGCCTCTGCCTTGATTCCTTTAAAGCATGCCAGGAAACAGGACCAGATTAACACACATACAGTAATGGTCTCCTGCTCTGAATACTTTGAAGGAATCAGTTACTCCAGAAATACCAACACTGTACAGCCACAATCAAATATCCACCGACACTTTCCTTCCTTCGTAGTAAATATCTTGGTAATAAAGAATATCTCATATATGATTTTGCAGCACCTCATAATAATAATAATTGAGGGGGTTGAGTTGACATAAGGTGTTGTATGATTATATTTTGATATGATACTGACTTATTTGCACGATAGAAGGAAAGTGTTGGTGGATATTTGATTGTGGCTGTACATTACTACCCCCTTAAGGACCCTGTGATCATGTAGAAAATTTGGAGGCTTCTGATTCCTCCTATTTATGCCTCGAACCACGCTCCTTCCATTAAGATGATGTTTCGTGGCCATATTTGAAAGATTCATTTACCTCCAATATTCTGACAACATCACATGGTTCCTTAACCTGGTGAAAATGTACAGGCTCCCTCCTTTTTTATATCTTGAATGACTCGGTAATATAATGCAATCAAAACAAATCACACTCAAAATGTATTCAACTTGGTACCAAACTGCAACTTATAAACAATGAATTATACGCGAAACATTTATCTAAGATCATATTACTTAGACAGGAAGCCCACTAAGGGACCCAGTGATGTAGTCAGAAAATTGGAGGTAAATGAATCCTTCAAACATTGCCATGAAACACCATCTATAGGGAAGGAGCGTGTTTTATGGCATGATCAGGAGGAATCAGAAGCCTCCAATTTTCATACACGATCACAGGGTCCTTAACTAATAGGTGATAAAATTGAGGCTTTGAAATTTTAGCGGTACATACATACAACTATTTTGGTCAACAGTACACCAGTCTATCTCCATATGTAAGATAACTAGGATTCGAACCTCGTGACATTAGAATTGCAGCTGAGAGAGAATAGAAACGACGTGGGCAGGGGATCAGTCAGTCATTGGGGGAGAAGGTGGGAACTGAGGCCCTGACACTGTACACGGGTGGAATCCTGATGAGGCAGCTTCGTATCCAACTCTCGCCATGTAGTCGTCGGGAGAGTCGTAAAAATATTGCTGTGCCAAGTTGTCGTGAGCTTATGAATTACGAGGATCAACAGCAGCAACAACAACTGCACCAACAACAACAACAGCAGCAGCAACAACAGCAGCAGCAACAACAGCAGTAACTGGGGGAAGTCTGCTGTCGGAGGCTGTCTATTCCCCCTAAATACGTCATCATCAGACAGAAGGCCATAGGAGACGAGTAGGGCATGGATCTGTTTTGTGCCATATTTTGGAGTAGGTAGTGAGTGGTATAAATCTATATCCATACACCCATGTATTATATGTACGCACGCACGCACGCACACATCTCCATTACAAATATCTAAGCCACTCTTCACACATACACACGCACGCAAGCACACACACACACACACTTTTAATTTTCCAAGTGTGTGTATTAAGGAAGTGAGTTGAGGGAGAGAAGGGTGAGCTTCAGGCTCTCGCCTAGTTGCTCTCTCTCTCTCTCTCTCTCTCTCTCTCTCTCTCTCTCTCTCTCTCTCTCTCTCTCTCTCTCGTGTAGGCACTGCGGATGACAAGTTAGGTGGCTAAAAATATCCTGCCAGCCTCTCAGCGGCCAGGGACAGAGGGCAGAGTTTGGGGCAGTTCCCGTACAGGAGTAGTAGCCTTGTCACTCACTCACTCACTTCACCAGCCGCTGTTGATTAGATTTTCACACAAAGTTAGCTGTAATAACAAGGGTTGCATTGACTCATTATCTGGATTTGCCTTTTCTTTTTATACCTTATATTGTGTGTAGGTCACGAGGATAATTTTGTTCTTTTAATGTTATTGTTATATTAACAAATTAGACACTCGTTTAGATATTTTACTTGAGGGCAAACACATTTATACTCACAGCAGACACACATATAAATAGACACTCAAAGCATACTCACACACACTCATATACAGTATTAAACAGTACTCAAAAGAACACACACACATACACACACACACGAGACCACCACCACTTTTTAAACATCAATATTTCCCACCCTATAAAGAAAGACCCCAGAATTCCATATTTTTCCAAGTAAAGAAATAACAAAAAAAAATCTGGGAGTATTTATTCAGTTATGTTACCTTCCTTCCCTGCCTCACTCCGCCAGCCACGTCCGTCCTCAACCCAGGTAGGCGAGCAACAACAAAGGAATTGCAAGAGATTTAAAGACTGAAAAACGAGGACCAAAAACCAGTGTTGAATTGAGAGGGGAAAAACTCACGTCTGGAGGATTTCGGGGTTTGGGTCCTGAAAACAAGGGAAATATTGTCGAAGGCTTTTTGGGGGGAGAAGGAATTTAGGGGACAAGTAATGTGTAACCCAAAAGAAGGAAATTCTGTGAAAAACTGAGAGGCAACACAAAATGTATTAATAACAATCTCTCTCTCTCTCTCTCTCTCTCTCTCTCTCTCTCTCTCTCTCTCTCTCTCTCTGTGTGTGTGTGTGTGTGTGTGTGTGTGTGTGTGTGTGTGTGTGTGTGTGTGTGTGTGTGTGTGTGTGTGTGTGTGTGTGTGTGTGTGTGTGTGTGTGTGTGTGTGTGTGTGTGTGTGTTCATTAAAGATATGTATAATTTTGTGTGAAGGTGTCATTCGCTATCTTGTATGATCTTTCGCACTAGTCACCTACGTATGTAATTCTATTTTGTCCATCTCTGTGCCAATCGCTCGCTGTAACAAATCAACAAAACGGTAACACCCAGCCAGCAGCAGCCGAGATGAGAATGGCCAGCAATGGAAGTTAATGTTTATGTGTGATGATCCTTCCGTAGTGTTGTGTTGATGTAGTGTTGTTGTTGTTGTTGTTGTTGTTGTTATTGTGGTTGTGGCTAGTAATAATGTGTCATAGGAGGCCATCACTGTTTAGCTTCGTATGATGTGGCAAGGTTTGACTTACTGTAGGTTGTCTATATCTATCTGTTTTTATTCCTGGTATGAATGAAGCTTCTAGGTAAAGGAAGTATTTTTGGAGACTTTCTCACTGCTTCAAACACTGCCACAGAACACAACATCACCTGTAATGGCTGAGTATGAATGACCCTGTGTCCTGGTATAGTATAGAGTAGTCAGTAGTTGCTCGAGGTGATATCATTAAAGAAAATAAAAGCAAACAAAATGATAACCTACCATTCTTCCTCTTCATCCCACGACCACCATTGATAGCTTCTAGTAATTATTGTTCTCAGTGATTTCAATGAGGGATCGCCATTAAAACACACGTAAACCGAATGATAACTTCTAGTGAGTTGCTTGAGGTGGTGATTTCATTGAGGAGTCGACAATAAAACACACGTAAACCAAATGATAACTTCTAGTGAGTTGCTCGAGGTGGTGATTTCATTGAGGAGTCGACAATAAAACACACGTAAACCAAATGATAACTTCAGGTGAGTTGCTCGAGGTGGTGATTTCATTGAGGGATTCCCACTACACACACGTAGGCAAAATCCCCTACAGTGCCTCATCTCTATACTCCCTTCACCGCCACACGTAGTACGAAGGGAGCTCAGGGGGGATTTTGCGGGTGGACTCCGACCCCTTGTTATCAGTTTTGGATTATATGGAGAGCGGCGGTGAAGCTGTGTTGTGGTGTAGGCCGAACAAAAGCCCTGGTAGGCGGTGGGGATAAAAGTCGACGCGGATTGTGTGTGTGTGTGTGTGTGTTTCTTTGTGTGTGTGTGTGTGTGTGTGTGTGTGTGTGTGTGTGTGTGTGTGTGTGTGTGTGTGTGTGTGTGTGTGTGTGTGTGTGTGTGTGTGTGTGTGTGTGTGTGTGTGTGTGTGTGTGTGTGTGTGTGTGTGTGTGTGTGTGTGTGTGTGTGTTTCTTTGTGTGTGTGTGTGTGTGTGTGTGTGTGTGTGTGTGTGTGTGTGTGTGTGTTTCTTTGTTTATTTGCGTGTGTGTGTGTGTGTGTGTATGTGTGTGTGTGTGTGTGTGTGTGTTATCTTAAATTCACTATGTATATTTTTATAAGTTAAAGATTTATTTATTTATTTATTATCCTTTATGTCTCCTCTCTGTCTTATGTACTAATAGGTTATAATTTTACATTTCAAAACAAGAGAAAAACAACAATGCTCCACTCACACGTATGAATGATGAAACTTGATGATGCTACACTACAGACCAAACGATTACACTGACCTCTGGTGGTAGTGGACATGACTGTATTCCTTGTGTGTACAGTTGGCATCTATAATCCTGTCGCCTGCCTCACTCGTTGCTTCTTGAAGGATAACAACATAAAGGCTTAAGGGACCCTGTGCATGATATAGTCAGAAAACTGGAGGTGAATGAGTCCTTCAAATATTGCCACGAAACACCACCTAATATTATAGGGAAGGAGCTTGTTTCGTGGCATAGTCAGGAGGAATCAGAACCTCCAATTCTTATACACGATCACAGGGTCCTTAATCATGGAGTCAACACATTCATCATATAAACAGCATTGCAATATCCAGGGGGCAAATTAATTCACATCTATTGGCTCTTTAGTTTACGATCCTGACTTGACTAGACCAGACCAGACCAGACTATAAACCAGACCCAACCATCCTGACTTGACTAGACCAGACCAGACTAGACCAGACTAAACCAGACCCAACCATCCTGACTTGACTAGACCAGGCCAGACCAGACTATAAACCAGACCCAACCATCCTGACTTGACTAGACCAGACCAGACCAGACTATAAACCAGACCCAACCATCCTGACTTGACCAGACCAGACCAGACCAGACTAAACCAGACCCAACCAGACCATGGAGACCCTCGCAGCTCGTCAAAGGACCACACCCTGTTTATAGTGTTAGCAGGGCCATGTGTATTCAGTGCAAGAACTAATTGGCACCGGACTTCATTAGTATCTTTATCACATTATCGAAAATCCCTCGACAGTAGAGCATTAAGTTGTGAGGAGCTGCGTTGGTAGTGAGTATATTATTATTGTTGTTTTATACTCTCATATGATAATTAGATTGAATTCATATCACAAGAGGTATTTTGTTAAGGTGGTTAAAGGGACCATGTGATGTAGTCGGAAAATTGGAGGTTAGTGAGTCCTTCAAATATTGTCACGAATCACAATCTATATAGAAGGAGCTTGTTTCGTGGCATAATCAGGAGGAATCAGAAGCCTCCAGTATTTATACACGATCACTGGGTCCTTAATTAAGGGGGAAGTTTTGTGTTGGTAAATCTGGAGCAATTGAATCCTCCAAACTATTCCAAGCAACAGAGTACCATTATTTTTGCTCTTCTCATCCTGTTTCCTAGCATACTTTGGAGGAATCAAGGCACTCCAATGCCTGGAGGAACCGATAACCTATTGTGGCTGAAGTGGAGTGCAATTGATTCCTACGAACTATGTAATGAAACAATTCCTCAATTCGTATTAATCCGTTTCCAGGCATAAGTGAGAGGATCCAATTCGTCGACGATAGATTAACCCCTTAAGCCGCTCACACACACCGAGAACTAACAGCCAGTACCAGTCAGTCTCTCGACAATAATATTCTGAAGCTCACCTATTAACTTTACCAACTCGATCATCCATCCATGCAAGTGAAGGAAGGTTTAGTAATTCTGAAGTTATTAAACACTGAAGTACTGAAACACTACATATTTTAAAGTTACCGAACACTGAAGTACTGAAACTCTACATATTTTAAAGTTACCGAACACTGAAGTACTGAAACTCTACATATTTTAAAGTTACCGAACACTGAAGTACTGAAACTCTACATATTTTAAAGTTACCGAACACTTTAGTACTGAAACCTTGCATATATTATTTTTAGTACAATAGGCCTATCTGTCTAAAATGTGAGTTAACTGCATCTGCACGAGAGGGTACAGTCAAATTCTAAATTCTACATATTTTTAGTATTTGTGTTGAAGGTGAGTCACATAGTTTGTACGAGAGGGTACAGTTAAATTCTAAAGTCGTGACCGTTGCAATCAGAGGTCACTGAATCCTGTTTGTGACATTATTGTTTACTTTTCACAAAACAAATATGACTCTCCTAGAAACTCTATACAGGTTTATACTCCACAGTCACGTCTGGATGATGAAAACTAGTCACATAGAACCACAGAACCTATAGAACCACAGGCCATGAAAACTATTTATTCACATATCCTTATAGAACCACAGGACAAACTATTTCATTGACCTCTGCTGGTACTGAACATAACTAAATTTGGAATCTGATGTTTTTAATCATTTTTCTCCCAGTAGGTCATTTCAGTTCCTCTAAGAATTGTATGATGATAAATTATAACCTTCATTTCTTCTGATTCCTATGTCTCTCCTTTGCTCTACGTGCCTTCCTTCTCTTCCTCGTCTCCTCCCTGACCTACTTCTCATTCACCTACCGTCTGCCAGGCTTATCTTTTTCTTCCTACTGCATCCTCATTGCCTCCCACAACCCCTCCACTACCTCTCGCGTCTCCCCAACAACTCCTCCACTATCCTTTCTGTCCTCTCACTACCTCTCTCGTCTCCACTATCCTTCCTGTCCTTCCACTACCTCTCTCGCCTCCACTATCTTTCCTGTCCTCCACTACAACTCTTCTCTCTCCAACACTTCTACACTTCTACACTTCTCTCTCCAACTTCTACACTTCTACTATTCCCCTCTCCTCCTACTATCCCTCTCTTCTCTCCCCAACACTTCCACTGCTCCCCCTCTCCTCCCACTACCACTTTTCTCTCCCCAACATCAGAGACCCACTACCACCACCCTCTCTTCCCTCCACCTCTCTCATTTCTCCCCAAAATCTCAACTACCCTTCATCTCTCTCCACCACCACCACCACCAGTCCTCTTTTCATATTACCTTCTCATTGTCTTCCACTCCCCATACAACCACCTCTCCATTACCAACTCATTGCTTCAATTTCCTTATCATTACCCCTCAAAACTATCTCCTCACACCCTCTCTCTTCTTTTCCCATACCTTCTCTATTATCAACATGACCTATCTATCTATCTATCCCATTCCTCAACTCTTCAATTAATGCTTCCCTAACTTCTCTGGTCTCTTTCTCTTCATGTTCTCACCAATTAAAGACCTCTCCGTTGTATGTGCTTCCCTTTCCTCGTATATTCCTGTTCATTTCTTTCCTGGCCTCTCCCCTCATAACGTTTTCATTTCATAGTCACTCTAACTCATATTATAATCCTCTCCAACTCATAGCCTCTCTCTCTCTCTCTCTGTCTGTCTGTCTGTCTGTCTGTCTGTCTGTCTGTCTGTCTGTCTGTCTGTCTGTCTGTCTGTCTGTCTGTCTGTCTGTCTGTCTGTCTGTCTGTCTGTCTGTCTGTCTGTCTGTCTGTCTGTCTCTCTCTGTCTCTCTCTCTCTGTCTCTCTCTCTCTCTCTCTCTCTCTCTCTCTCTCTCTCTCTCTCTCTCTCTCTCTCTGTCTCTCTCTCTCTCTCTCTCTACTCCTTCCATCCATCCGTGGCCCCTCCCCTTCCTGATTGATGTATCCTAATGCCTCGATATCTTTCATGGTCAGGCTCCCTCATCATGATGGCTTCG
>JAWQEG010007931.1:0-22229 GCA_033782935.1 Petrolisthes cinctipes
CTGCTCTGCCTTCTACATCATTCCCTACCTTGTACAAACCCTGCCCTCACCCTCGTCCCTCCCTACCTTGTAAAAACCCTGCCATCACTCTCGTCCTTCCCTCCCTCCCTGCCTGGCAACACATTAAATAGACTAGGTGGGAGGGGCGTGTCAAGTGCAGGCGCTGTGCCCCATTTATCAACGTGCTAACTATCTTGTTTTATGATGGTGTAGTAACTTGAGGAGCGAGCTGTCCAACTTCACCACAAGGCCTCCTCCTCCTTCTTCTTTTCTTCTTCTTCTTCTTCTTCTTCTTCTTCTTCTTCTTCTTCTTCTTCTTCTTCTTCTTCTTCTTCTTCTTCTTCTTCTTCTTCTTCTTCTTCTTCTTCTTCTTCTTCTTCTTCTCCTCCTCCTCCTCCTCCTCCTCCTCCTCCTCCTCCTCCTCCTCCTCCTCCTTCTCCTCCTCCTCCTCCTTCTCCTCCTCCTCCTTCTACTACTACATCACTCACAATCATCCTCACATTACACTCACTGTTGTATGTATGGACATGTTCACTCTCCACTTCATTCTACACTACTCACTCTCACACTGCTCTCACAATAACTAGTAGGAGTATAGTTATGTTAGGCTGATAAAGTATGCATTAGTGAGAGTATCCATATAAACCAACAACAAATAAAAATAAAAGAAAGAAAAAAAGAAAGCAAAGTTTTGACAGCTTTCAATACTTGCAATAGAAAAAAAAAATTATATATATATATATATATATATATATATATATATATATATATATATATATATATATATATATAGTATATATATATATATCAACATGCATCCTAAAGTGTGTGTTTGCATGTATGTGTGCAATGAATGTACTGTATAAAACCAATGAAGGGTAGGGTATATTTAGTGTGGAAGGATGTATAAAAAAAAAGTGTTGCCGTGTATATAAATCTGTGTAAGCATGGGGTGGGGACACATCACGCTACCCTCACCAAAATAGGACTAACAAGAACAACTCGGGGTACGAAAGTATTGAATATTTCAGCTGGGAAGACGACGAGGGCCTCTGCTCTGAGTCACCTCCCTCACGCACTCTTATATTACTACTCTCCCTCCAATACGTCCAGTCTTCCCTCACGCACTCACTCCCTCATGTCCAGCTCTCCCTCCCTCACTCTATACTACACTGATACACTCTTCCTCCAGCCCTCCCTCACTCACTCTTATAATACTATCCTCACTCACTCACACTATACTACACTCTCCCTCCAGTCTAGCCCTCACTCACTCACTCACTCACTCTCACTATACTACACTCTCCCTCCATCCCAGCCCTCCCTCATAACACCATTCCCTTGGCTGGTTGGACCCGCTTCGTGACGCCCCCTCGTAACCAGAGAAAGGGGGGAGGGGGGCAGGGGAGAAAGTGTGGTAGGGGAAAGGAAGGGGAGAAATGAGACTGGGGTTAAGGGGTTGGGAAATTACCGTACCACTGAGGTTGAAGGAATGTAGAGGTGAGGGAAAAGCAGACAACATAGTCTTAAATATACAGTATGTTATTCTTCATTGAATAAATAAATAAATAAAATATGGAGCTTGACTGAATCCATTTACTAGTTTACAGTAAATTTAGAAAGAATGTAAATAGAATTGAAGACTGAGGGAATGATAAACGGATGGTCGGTACTGAGAAAAGAAACATGGAAGAGTAGAACAGAGAGATATATTGAATTTAAGATGATGAATAGAAAGGTCAGATGAATTAAACTAAATATAGAGAAAACCAGGACAATGGGAAGTCCAGGATGATGGAATGTTTGAGAGTAAAGTACAGTACACAGAGACAGACATGAAGGGGTGACTGAGGATCGAATGTTGCAGAGGAGGAGGGGGAGGGGGGGGAGGGGGAAGGAGGAGGGGGAAGGAGGAGGGGGAAGGGGAAGGAGGAGGGGGGAGGTGGGGGGAGGGGGACAGAGGAAGTGGAGGGAAGGAAATGAATATAAATAAAATAATAATATGATCAGCTATTTACGTCATAATCGGTAAATAAAAATAAAAAGTTATATATCCTTCTCAATGCGAAGTAGTGTTATATACGAGTGGCTATATTTATTTCCCGTGATGTAAGTTGGTACCGGCTAGCTCTAAAAATGTTTGATTGATTGATTGTAACGATGACGGTGTGTCGATGATATTAATAAGAGTGATGGTTAGGTAATGGCTTGTATAAGGACGTGATATGCTGACGATAGGGACGTGGTAGTGATGGTGCTGGTGGTGGGAGAGGGTATGTATGTATGGTGATGTGATGAGCTTGGTGATAGGAATGAATGAGTGTGGAGAGTAGGGTGGGTGATACTGATGGTGGTGGGAGAGAGTGTATGTATGGTGATGTGATGAGTGTGGTGACAGGGATGAATGGGTGTGGAGGAGGAGTAAGGTGGGTAATGGTGGTGGTGATGGTGAGGGATGAATGGGTGTGGAGGAGTAGGGTGATGGTGATGGTGGTGGGGGAGTGTATGTATGTATGGTGATGTGGTGTGTGTGGTGACAGGGATGAATGGGTGTGGAGGAGTAGGGTGGGTAATGGTGGTGGTGATGGTGGTGTGTGGTGACAGGGATGAATGAGTGGGGAGGAGTAGTAGGGTGGGTGATACTGATGGTGATGGTGGTGGTGGTGAGGGAGTGTATGTATGGTGATGTGGTGTGTGTGGTGACAGGGATGAATGGGTGTGAGGAGTAGGGTGGGTGATGTAGGTGGTGGTGGTGGTGATGGGGGAGAGTATGTATGGTGGTGTGTGTGGTGACAGGGATGAATGGGTGTGGGGGGGAGGATGAGTAGTAGGGTGGGTGATGGTGGTGTTGTTAGATGCTGATGCTAGTGGTTGGTTGTGTTGTTGATTCATTCTGCTCACATCGCTAGCTTAACGTCTACATTCCTCGCAGGTCAACACTAGGCCACTCAAAACAAACACGCAAGCACACACACACACACACACACACACACACACACACACACACACACACACAAGCATAGTAACTACATTCCTTGCAAAGTTCTCATCATATTTATTACCATCGTCACTCCTAATAAAGAATATAAAGCAGAGAGATACACTAAGATTCCAAAACACATACAAAATATATGGTATAATTATATAACATTATTAAACATTCCGGTATAAAATACATTAATACCATCAAGTTATATAATTCTGTTGTAACTCGGTAACTTTCAACTGTCTTAGCCTTTGCCTATCCCCACGAGGAAGGGATTCAACACAAGGAAGGACGTAGTATAGAGGCCATGGTCTACCATATATGAATAGAGGAAGCCCTATACACCCACACTCCCTGGCTTCAGTCATGGGGTTGAAGGGGGAAATATATACAGTAGCCGACTATCACAGCGAAGGGCTTTGCGTTCGAGCCTTGTATATTCCTATTAAGATACAACAGGTAAAAGTAAATTGAGAGTGTAAACATGTCATGGTTGAGTATATTTATGATTTGAAATTAATTGAGCTGTAGCAATCAGTGCCAAATTTTTTAGTGTTATTTTTTTTTTTTATGCTCGTGCGTCATTACCACTGGCAACCGTATGTAGCTATCACTATATGTATACCCCGCTGATGTTGTCACCCTCAGTTATGATTTGGATGAGTTCATTGAAAAGAGTGGGAGTGATGTTTGTTTGGCAGGCACTCTCTCTCTCTCTCTCTCTCTCTCTCTCTCTCTCTCTCTCTCTCTCTCTCTCTCTCTCTCTCACACACAGAGGAAGAGGGAGGTATTAACTCAAATGTACACACGATGGACCAACATTGTAGTCTGATATTTATTATGGATAATGTTAATAGTTGTAGGATAGTCATGTTGGCTAGAAATCAGTATAGATTCATCTGAATAGTTCTAGGTTAGTTCTATGTTGGTGTCTAGAGAGCTGGGATGACTGATGAAAGGGGGTACCCGAGGGAGAGGAGGAAGGAGGAAGGGCTAAGGGGAGTGTCTGGCTCAGTAGTTACCATGGCATTGGCACTGAAGGGATAGTGCCAGAGAGTGCCACAATGTCATCTTGGTTTGTTTAGTCTACATTGTTTTGAGAATACATCACTCGGGGTTAGTTAAGAGGAAAGTCAGAGGGAGTAAATTAAAAGTATGTGTACATAGAGGTTTAGAAGAGCTACATTGACAGTATGTTCTCGTAGCTATGTATGGGTTGATGAGTATGCATCTATCTACATCCTCTCTACGACGTTCTCTCCCATCCCTATTCCACTCCCTCCAATGCTCTCTCTCTCTCTCTCTCTCTCTCTCTCTCTCTCTCTCTCTCTCTCCAGTAGACGGTGACGTGTAGGTTGCGTGCGTACATAGCGTTAAGTCATTCTGTGTAGTCTTATGTTGGTAGGTTAGGGAGGAAGGAACTGTGTGCGTGTACTGCGCAGGCGTTGTGGTCGAAAAGAATAGGCTATGTGTTGGGATGGGAAGTGGTGGTGTTTACATGTGTGTGTGTATGTGTACGCGCGCAACTGTGTATGATTGTGTGTGTTTGCGCGAGTGTGTGTGTGTGTGTGAGTGAGTGAGTGTGGGGTATATTGATCAGTGTGGCAGCGTGACGTCAGAACCTGGGCTCAGTACACCTGTACCCTCACACACACACACACACACACACACACGCAGGGAATTACGGAAGTGCAGCTCATCGTATTTTTCTCCCTGTTCTTTCCACTGACAAAACAATGCAGACCATCAGATCAACAACCTTCCCTTCCCTTCTCTTCCCTTATGCTGCAGACACACTATACTCTATTAAGTTTTATTTTACTTAATATTTTTTTACTTGGCAACAATGTACCGCACCGGCTCGTTCATAAAATTTTTGTCTCGGGTAAAATAATGGAGTGCAATCTAAGCTGAGCTATACCAATTATTTACACAGTTTATAAACACGGTAATACACGCTAAACTTATCTAATGTTAATATAATTATAATTGTGAAGGGAATCTACGTATTTTTCGTCAAGATATATAAACAAAGGTAGGCACTTTAGTCAATGCCTTTGATTTGATTAGTTGAAGTCATTAGGAAAGGTGTCAGTAATAATAGGACATTAAGGAATACTGTATATAGTGAACTTTATTTACTGTGATTATAATAAACTTTCCTTCGAGGTGTAAAAGTCATTGAGTTAACAGTAAACAGTGGAATATGCAAGGTAAATATTTAGGGGAGAGAGAGAGAGAGAGAGAGAGAGAGAGAGAGAGAGAGAGAGAGAGAGTTAAGTGGATGGAGCGTAATGAAAGTTGAAGGTTGACAAGGGGCGGGGAGGGGGACGGGAGGGGTTGACATCCCAGTGACGTCATCAACTCCTATTGGGCCGCTTGCCAGGGAATGTGTGTGTGTGTGTGTATATGTATGTATGTGTGTCGGCGTGAGTAGATGTGGTTTTGCGTGCTTCTCCTCCATATATTTCCCTCTTCATCCACTTTGCCTTCTTCCTCAACTCCATCCCTTCTCTCTTCTCCATTTTCACCTCATTCACTACCACCTTCTTTCATCTACCATAACAGTTCTCTCTCCACTTATTCTCTCTTCATATTCATCTCTCTCCTGTCAGCACTTAACTATACCTTCTATACTTGTACCATTTTCAACCATAAACATCAGCTTATGTATTAGATATGATACTGAATACAACACCAGATGATAACATATATATGAGAAATAGATGGCTACTGATTCCTCCTCACTACACCAGGAAATAGACAACCCCAGTGCCACAAAGAAGGGATGTGTTTCGTGGCATAGTTTAGGGGAATTATTCAGTAGCCACATAATCATTCACAGACCAAAAGAGTTATTAAAAATTGTACCACACTGCGCCACCACCACCACTCCAGGCAGCACCTCACACACACGCAGTCTGCAACACTACCAACCCATTAGACGTCCACTCGGAAACTCACTCTCTCTCTAATTTACCCTGAATATGCCACGAACCCATGAACAAAAGCCATGAATCTCCTCACACACACACACACACACACACACACACACACACACACACACACACACACACACACACACACACACACACACACACTGCCACGAGCTCAAGAACAAAAGCCGTGAATTTCCTCACACACCACACACACACACGCTATATCACTCACGCAACTCTAGCACTGGGCTGGAATTTTTAAGACTTATAAGATTATATATATATACAAAATTAACAGTGGGGTGGAATGGAGTTTTATTTGAAGCCTTGCAAATTAAAAGGGATTATATTACTGAACCCGGTCGTGGAAAGTGTGTGGTGGAAATTAACTTTGAAGATTGTGAAAGAGAGAAGTGAACATGGTTAAAAAATATTGTGTAATTAAACTAAATATGAAATTACTAAGAATATTTTTACATTTTTACTTGGCAACATGGAAGGATTTTTTGATATTGCATAAAACTTTAAAAGGAGAAATGGTAAGCACAAAATTAAGAAAAAGAAATACCGTACACAGTATAAAGATGGTGTAAGGCAAATTACAAACACGTTATCCCATCATTAAGCATTTAGGGTGGAAGAGTTGTGTAAAGAAGTTGAGGAGGAAAAATCAACAGTCCATGATTAGCCTGGGGTTCCTGCAGCATGGGGTGGTAGGAAGGGGAAGCATAACTACGCAGGCAAGGAAGGGTCCACGGAATAAACTAGAGGGAAAAAGGGGAGACGTGACTGGAATAAGCGGAGAAAGAAAGGAAGGGAGTTGAGAGGACGGGGAAAATAGGAGAGTGATGAAGGAGGATACGTGAAAATGTTGAGAGAAGACGATTATAAAGGATGAGAGAGAATGGATGCCTTGAAAGGAGTTAGAATATCGTGGGAAAAAAGAGAAAGCTGCGAATGATGATGTTTTGGGATGGTTAATACAAGACGAGGAAATGTAGTAGAGTGTGGAGAGCAGAAGAGTGTGGATGTATGTACAGTCTATATGAATTGGTGGCAACTGATAGCTCCAAAAATTTTTACGAAACAGAATCCTTTGATATATGTGTAGTTTTGTGGCAATGTTTGGATGAATCGATAGCCTTCACACAGCAGACATCCCAGGCCATTTAAGGGAAGAGGAGGGTGCATATTGTGGAGTGGTGAAAGCGTGTGGTGAGAGGCTGGGTCGTGAGCGGCCACCGTGTGAGATGACCTCATAGTTAACACATGACGTGGTGAGTAGGGTGGGGGAGGTCACACACACACACACACACACACACACACACACACACACACAGTATACTGATTACCATAAAAATAATTGAACATTCATGCACTTGTGTAATTTGAGACTGACACACATAACTACCGGTACAGAATTTATTAGCGATTGTGAACATGCAGATCGGAGTGCCGGTGTGTAATAAGCCGCGCCGGTGCTACTCAAGTGAAAGGGGTGAAAAAGGTGTGTGAGGTGCGGAAGTGGTGTTTAGCGTGCCTGCAGGTGGGTCGAGTATTGGAGTGACCTTCAGAGTTTTAGGTGGTGGTGCAGGGCAGGGGAGGTCACCCGCGGCTTGCTTGCAACTTTTAAAGGGGCGGTACTGATAGCCCATGCAGGGAGGAGGAGGTGGTGGTGGTGGAGGTGTCGGCGAAGGGAGGAGAGGGGAGGGAAGAGGGGGCTACTGACTGATTCTTTCCAACTCTGTCACGAAACTTATGATGGCATTTTAAACTGAGTTGGGTTTGGCTGTATCACGGAACAGTTTGGAAGACTCGGGGGGCCTTTCAGTTCACTGTCATTTTAACCTATATCATAAAAAATATAAAATTGTGGGGTCTAGGATTCTTGGGAGGAAGACTTTAAAAACTATTAGGTGCTTTTTACAGGGGCCAGAAATATAAAATGTTGCAATAGCTTAAAATGCAGTCAAGGTTTAATATAATGTTGACAGGGACGTGTGTGTGTGTGTGTGTGTGTCTAGGAATATGTAGCAAGGTACCAGGAAACCACGCCTCACAACTTTGAATGGTTTATTTATTCCAGAGGTGAGGTGGAGCGTGATGTGTTTCATTATGTTGTAACTGTGTTTCTTGACTATCTTCTCTCCTCTTCTCCTCCTCGACTCATTTCCACTTGTCACTGTAACTTCCCTCCACGCCTTAAATTCATTATTGTCTTTTTTCACCGTTTGATTCTTCTCTCTAATCCCACATCACCTTGTCTTCTCAATTTCCCTTTTTCCTCTTCGTCAACTCTTCTCTTATTCTCTTACTTTTTTCATTCTCCTCTCCTCTTCCTCCTCACCATGCCTCCTCAAATTTCTTTCTAGCCTATTATTTCATCTTCCACATATGCTTTTAATCATTTTCCCACCCCACAACCATTACCTGCAAACAAATGTGTATGGACTTCTCGACTTTTGCTAAAACTCCTTCACAGACCCCCATAACACCCTCACCCAATCACCCGTTCCACACACCTGCCCCTTTCCCTCTCTCTCCTCTCTCTCTCTCTCTCCTTCCTTACCAAACGTCCTCTCTCACCTCCTTACTTCCCCAATGTCCTCTCACCCCCCCCCCCTCTACCCGTGCACCTGCGAGCGTCCTAGGCTGACCTCCCAAGAGCTCCCAGTTCCTGCCCAACAGGATCAATAGACTCTGAAATAGGACACTCGACCGTGACGTCATCGTTGTCATAGCGACGCGTAAACTCCACGTGTACGACGCTCACGAAAACGCAACAATATTTCTTCTCTCTGGAGTGTTGAGACTTGCCACAACACTTTATTATAAATTTTATATTATTATTTTTACTATGAGCGCAAATATATAAAGGTTAAATAAAAAGTCCCATCTACAGTGAAGAAAGTTGGAAGATTATTATTATTTCAGTGACTGACTCTGGGTACCGTACATACTTTATAACGTTATAGTAGATTTGTAAATGCGTACGAAGAAATTACGTCGCTCACTGTTATGGTTATCTATACCATCGATTCCCCTCAGTATATATAATGGAAAAATAACTATACATAACGTCGTAACAACTTTGGGGAATAATAGAAATACATAAGGCTGCTATACATTTTCCAAACTCAGGTCTACGCATATCTGGGTTTCAAGAGGTCTATCTAAAAGGGTAAATGTAATATATGTATGTTTGGGGGAAGTATCGTTATTTAAGTTCTTATAGGGAGAAAATTGGAGGCTGGAGTCAGTATTTGGTAGGCTATGTCTGAACATACACACACACACACACACTTTTTTGCGCAGACACACACTCCTTTTTGCGCACACACACACACACACACACACACACACACACACACACACTTTTTTGCGCACACACACACACACACACACACACACACACACACACACACACTTTTTTGCGCACACACACACACACTCCTTTTGCGCATACACACACACACACACACACACACACTTTTTTGCGCACACACACACACACTCCTTTTGCGCATACACACACACACACAGGTGAGGTAAGCAGGCGTTGGTAGTGGTTGTGCGAGGGAGAAGATTCGTCCTTGTGTCACCTGTTGATACGACTTATTATTGCTCCACCCTTTTGCATTAGTCATCCGCTGCGGGTCTTGTATTACAAATGTGTGTGTGTGTGTGTGTGTGTGCAAAAGGAATGAGCGCTTATAAGGTACACACGTGCAAAATGTGTGTGTGTGTGTAAAACGAATGTGTGTGTGTGTGTGTGTGTGTGCGAAAAAGGAATGAGCGCTTATATGGTACGTGCGTAATGTGTGTGTGTATAAAACGAATGTGTGTGTGTGTGTGTGTGTGTGTGTGTGTGTGTGTGTGTTATGACACAGTATACTGCGGTCTGGCATGTCAGGCTTGGTGGTGGGGGGGGGGAGTATTTTAAGATGCCAGGTTGGTAATATGACATGCAGAGTGTGTTGTGTTGCATGCGAAAGTAAAGGCAAATCCTCCTCAGGTCCTACACACACACACACACACACACACACACACACACACACACAAGCACTCATTCATTTTACACACACACACACACACACACTCATTCATTTTGCACACACACACACACACACACACACACACACACACACACACACACACACACACACACACACACACACACACACACACCTACCTACGTGACCAAACATTCTCATACTTTCACTGCTGGTGTTTGTGTGTGTGTATGCAGGGCTGTGCTGTATTGTATATTGAGGGGATGTAGTGTGTAGTGTTGTTATACAGTAAGGTTGTGCTAATTTTCACTGCCTCCTGTATTCTGTTTGAGGCAAGTGCTGCTCTGAGGATTTTCTATTGTATTTTATGAGTACTGTGCTGTGAAGGATTGTTATATGCTGTGAGAGTATGCTGTAAAGAGTTATTCGAGGCAGTCTAGAGTTGTGTGCTGTAAGGAGGAGTTGTGTGCTGTAAGGAGGAGTTGTTGTTGTTGTCTGGAGTTGTTGTATTGCTGTGTTGGGTTGTTTATTATGTGAGGGTTCTCTTGGTTCTATGCTATTTAGGGTTGTTGTTTATGATGTGATGATTGTAGTGTGTGTTGTGTTACGATGGTTGGGTTGTGATATGGTGTGAATGAGGGGCGGTAGCGTGTACTTATAATGTGTGTGGCAGACTAGCTGTAACACAGTGCTTAGGCTTAGGCCTGTGACTCAGAGGAAGGAGGGGGGTGAGAGAGAGAGAGAGAGAGAGAGAGAGAGAGAGAGAGAGAGAGAGAGAGAGAGAGAGAGAGAGAGAGAGAGAGAGAGAGAGAGAGAGAGAGAGAGAGAGAGAGAGAGAGAGATACAAGGAGAAAGGGAAGGCAGAGGAAGGAGAAGAAGAGTTAACCTAAAAGAAAATAAGGAAAGGGAAAGGGGTTGCTATAGTACAGAATAAAGGGAAGGGGGACACATAACCTGGAGTACCCTCAGTATGATTAATGTACGGGGGAGGGATTCGATGGAGTGGGGGGGCTGGTGGGGGGGCGTTTCGGTGGAGTGGGGGGCTGGCGGAAGGAGAAGAGAAGGGGAGAGTGAGTGAGTGAGTGGGGTTGTCGGACCTGATGACTCACACGAACCAAAAGGTGTTGAAATGAATTGGGGCCCCCTCCACTCATCATCGGAAATCAATGGAGGTGTTTTGTTGTATTTTAGTAGCAGCAGCGGGTACGACAGACGGATGGACTGAAGGACGGACTGACTGGAGGCCTAGGCTGTGTGACTGGTGGTGGTGGTAGTAGTAGTAGTAGTAGTAGTAGTAATGGGTGACTCGGTGGTTGGTTGGTTGGTTGGTTGGTTGGTTCCCCTCTAAGTAAATTTTTCACTCCTCACTTCCTCTCTTATCTATCCACTACCTTTCACATGCACACTTCCTCATCTCTCTCTCTCTCTCTCTCTCTCTCTCTCTCTCTCTCTCTCTCTCTCTCTCTCTCTCTCTCTCTCACACAATGGCATCTTAATGAAAGTGTCGTGTAGATAGTCGCTTATAGACAAAAGGAAAGTTGTACCACCTCCACTTGCCATTACATAAGAGACGTGAACGAAATACACATAGCATCGTGGAAGGGGAAAGTTTCTTATCACCCAGCAGCATCGCAAGTCAAGCCAAGCCAAACCAAACCAAGCGTGGCAACGGGTGTGTGCACTGAAAGACCCAAGTCGTGTCTAGGAGATTGGTAAAAAGTACTAAACTTATTCAGTTAAACGAGCCACTCAACCTATGCACCCTGGCTGGCTGAGTTTCAATGTGGTTCTTAGTTGTATGTAAGTAAATAATTATCGGCAATAACAACGACACGACATTAAGGCTTATCTTTTTTTTCTTTTCTTTTTTTTGTACAGTATATGGTTAATTGAAGGTACAGTCGGAAAAGAAAGTAATGGAACTCCTCTATGAAAGTTATAGTTAATTTCAATGTAAGGGTGCACAGTTTCAATACTTTTCTTGCCGACTGTACATGAGGTGACGATAACACTATAGAAGTAAGACTAAAACAGAACCTTACCACCAGATGCAAGAAGGAAGGAGAAAGACAAAGGTGTGTCCGGTGGTGTGTGTGTGTGTGTGTGTCGGGGGGAGGAAAGACAGTCGAGTGGTGATAGTCGTGAGGGGAAGATAACAAGAAAGTTCGAAAATCGATGATGATACTCTTGCTTCGGCTTCTTGACCCCGGAGGATGATCGAGAACTACAGTAGTGGGTCGTTCTATGTTTATTTACAACGGATAACGCAAGTAAAAAATTATAGAGTAACAGACCTGAGCGACACATAAAGGTTGAAATTTTAGTGTTTCGTGATTTCCATCTCCCCATTAATTAAGGGGTAATACACTTTTGGTACGGTACGTTGGAGCGCCTTGATTCCTCCAAAGTGTGCTAGATAAAAGGACCAGATGAAGAAAACTAATGGCGACCTGTTGCCTGGAATAGTTGGGAGGAAAAAGTTGCTCCAGTTTTACCTGTACTCGTAGATGTCTCAAGGGAAGGGGTGATAAAATTATGTTGTTTACGTGTCAGCATTCCGAAGACGGTCTATTGCTTCGTGTATTTTCTTCGGTAAATAAGGACGAAAACTGCCTCTGAATACATGATAACTTGGACCCAACGGTGAATACAGATTTACAGACAGACTGAACGTGTTGGGAATGTGTATCAGTTAATTACCTCCTCTTCCCATTCCTTCTGTGTGATATTTTGTAAGTGAAGTGTGACGTCTTGTTATTGTTACAGCCTTGATCATGACAATTAATATTACACGTGACTATACACACGTAATGACAACACGAGGTGCTCAGAGGTTCAAGAAGGACACTCATTGAAGGCCACATTATTTGTTTGTATGTTGTGTTGTCAGGCCTGTTTGTTTTGCCGTGTCGTGGGGGTTGGTAAGCCTGGCCATGATTCAGAGAGGCGGGAACTTGACCACAAAACCAAGCTTCCTAGCCACCTCCTCCTCGTCCCTCCCTTATTTGTAGATTTTTTGAATGAAATTGTTAGATGCTCCTCTTAAGGGGTTAATACACTCTTGGTACGAACATTAGAGCGCCTTGATTCCTCCAAAATATGCCAGAAAACAGGACCAGGTTAACAAAAAATAAAGGTGTCTTGTTGCTTGGAATAGTTTATCAGAATCAATTACTCCAGATTTACCAGCACTGTACTCTTCTCTTAAAGACCCCTGTGATGTAGTCAGAAGTTTGGAGGTTAGTGAGTTCTTCAAACATTGCCACGAAACACCACCTATATAGAAGGAGTTTGTTTCGTGGTATATTCAGGAGGTATCAGAAGCCACCAAGTCTCATACACGATCACAGGGTCCTTAAGGGAAGCGTAGGACCTTGTGAATGAAAACCAACCCAGGGAAGGACATAAGTGGTGAAAAATGGAATATTGTGAATGACTTCTGGCTCAAGCATAGAACTCTACGAAGGGGAAACTGATGAAAGAACAATACATTTTCAAATAATAATAATAAGCGTCGACTCCTATACATGTGAAAAGGAATAAAGTATGACCAAACTACTTAATAAAGAAAATGAAAAGAAAATACGAAGATTGGAATCCCATGAATGAAAATGACTGCGACCTCCACACACACACACACACACACAATAGCTAGGTGGCCGACATCATGGCTAAAGTATTACGTCGAGTTTTTGCTCAGCTCAACACAAGGCTCTCCGGTTCCTGCTACTTTCCTTGACGACGTAGTATCTGTTGACGCACATACGCGTTTTGATGGGGAGGCACAGTGTTTGTAAATCTGGATGGAGCAACTGATTCCTCCAAATTATTATTATTATTATTATTAGGAATAGGTTACCATTAGTTTTGTTTGTTAATCTGGTCCTGTTTCCTGACATACTTTGAAGGAATCGAGGTGCTCCAATGAACCAAAAGGATATTATTCCATTAAATTAAATATCTATTGGAATTTTTAGTACAAATTAACCTGATATGAAGCTACGAATTTATGGTTGAGTTCTGTTTGTCTTTGCTATCACATTTGGGTTTGATAAGTCTTCAAGTGGATGGACGATAAAATAAGAATGTCAACAACTGTATACGCCGTGTAAAATGGGGTGAAATGAATGAGGTGTTGGTGACTGGTGTGACGAGGGGAGGAAAGATGAGGGAGGGAGGGAGGGAGGGGAGGAAAGATGAGGGCGGGAGGGAGGGAGGGAGGAAAGATGAGGGAGGGAGGGGAGGGAGGGAAGTGTGGTATGGTGTTACATTACAGCTGGTCTCCCCTTCCTCCGTCCTCGCTTTCCCTCCATCCTTCCCTCCTTCCCTCCTCACATTTCATCTTTCCATTCATCCATCCATCCATCCCACTAGTTTCCCCTTATATCCATCTTCTCTCTCTCTCTCTCTCTCTCTCTCTCTCTCTCTCTCTCTCTCTCTCTCTCTCTCTCTCTCTCTCTCTCTCTCTCACACACACACACACACCATTTTAGGAAGGTGAGAGTAAGTTCTGATCACCTGTAGCTGTGACCGCCCGCCCGACACACACACACATACAAACACACAAACTCTGCCAAAATGTAAATGAGGCTGGTGTGTGAGTCATGGAGAGAGAGAGAGAGAGAGAGAGAGAGAGAGAGAGAGAGAGAGAGAGCAGTATTATAGCGTGTAGCCACAGATACAAAATGATAGTAAAAACCACAGCTGAGAAAATGAAAGTAAAATTAATTAAAGAGAACTAGTGTATATAAATGGTTAGGCCTACAGTTACTAGGTCTACAGGTACTAGTGGTTGAGTATGTTAACTAGGACGAGGGCAGACTGGATTATAGGCTGTAAATAATGGTAGGAGTTTACTGGGTTGTTGGTGGGTATTATAGGTATAGGTTGACGAATGGGTTAAAGGGGTTGGGTGGATTGGTGATGAGTGTGTGAGGAAATGATGTGAAGTGAGTCGGTATGTATGTATGTATGTATGTTGTTATTTATGTACTGTATGTGGATGTAAGGTGGATGAAGATATTACATTGCATAGGTGGATGGATAGTTAGGTGGAGTAGGTGTGTGGGTGGGTGATAGTAAGCTGGATGGACAGGCAGGTGTGTGGGCAGGTGTACAAGTTATGACGTCATTACACACACACACACATACATACAGCTGTTAATCCACACTTGTCATTTTGTTTTAATTTGTACAGGTGTGACGTCATTACACACACACACGCACACACCACAGCTGTTAATCCACACTTGTACTCATCTATTTAAATATATAGGAATTATGTACTTAGACTCAGAGCGACAGTAGCTTTTTATAGTCTTCACAAAATACTCGTTGAATTAAATCATAAGTCTGTCATTATATATTTCATCCTACAGTGAACTAATGCGAGTAATAAAGTAATCATTTGTGAGTGACCGAACGAACCATTTGGAAACTGTTGAAGTTGGCTGGTTGTTGTTGCGTAACGAGTGTAAACGAGATATTCAGACGATGAGTCAGCTGGACGTCATTGGAGCCTAGAGTTGCTTTATATGCGACTCATGTTTGTTTTAGAATCTGATTCGGTTTATAATGCCAAGGGAGATGTGGTAATTTTAGTGTTCAGTGGAGGGAATGACGTCGAGGCAGACGAGGTCAAATGGAGGAATTGTGTAGGACAAGAACAATACTGATGGTCAGACAAAAAGATGGCGATTGTAGACAATGCTTGACTGTGGTGTAGATTGGATCAACTCACTCTGAAGGTAAACATTGAATGTGTCAAAAGTTACTGTTAAGATTTTTCTATATTTGATTATTTCAATATATTTGCACCTGTATTCTGCACAAAGGCCTTCATGGCAGACAACCTCAAACGAGTTAATATTGAGAAGAGGGTGTTTGTTCACTTTTCTTAGAAGGGACCAAACCTCAATAATAGTGCGTGAAATTGATTAGGATCAGAAATCAGAAAAATACGAGTAAAAAATGAGCCTCCTTTCTTCTCTACTTACGAGTGTGTGTGTGTGTGTGTGTGTGTGTGTGTGTGTGTATATGTGAGCTTGGTGTTGCTGACGTCACGACCTCACTAAGGCCACATCACTGGGACCATCCCGGACAGTGGGCAACTCCCCACTACGCATTACGAGAAGTATACACATTCTTCCTTGCTTACGTAAATATTATTAGTTTTTTTCCCGATGTTCTGAATCACCAACATCAGTATCTGGAAGTGTTAGTATTTAAGAGGAAAAGAAACCGATGTTTACGAAATTTAATCCTGCTTGCCGACAACTCAGGGAATATCACTGTAAACAAAACCTTCCTTGTAGCTCAGCATTCTGGAAGGTTCGACTCACCACTTAACAATGCCAGTATGTGCTGGTTGTCAACATTACCTGACATTCTGTTAAATATTATATATAAGTAAATAACCAATCCAATCTACGATGGCTTCATATCACGTCTTCCTAGCTCTGGCAGTGAAAGTGTGTTTTCCACCTCTAAAATCCAATGATAAACGCTTCACAACTCTGCAGTTAATAAACATAATGATATTTTAAGTAGGTGACTAACTAACTAACTGATGAAAGAGCTAACTCATCACGCCAAGACTAATGTGATACTGCTAATCATTTGATAACACTTGACAATGACCCTCCTTAAGTAAATAAGCATAATTATATTTTAAGTAGGTGACAAACTAACTGAGGAAAGAGCTAACTCATCTCGCCAAGAGTGTGTATACTAGTGGTACTACTAAGCATCTGCTAGGAGCTTCTTGCTGACGTCATTCATTCGCACGCTGATGGAGATGCAACGAACGAAGAGCTTTTTTGGTTGGTTGGGTTGCCTGCCTGCCTTCCTTTCACGGGCGCCTCGAGGACCACGGGGCCTTGTTGCATCCTCGCATAACAAAACCCAAGTGGCTGACGTGAGTGCCTTACCAACACCATGTATAAGGGTGAATGTCGTGCGTCCCCCTCAACATTATAATGGCACCAAGTTGAGGTCGTTGCTTAACCTTATTACACACACATACACACACACAGGGTCGGAAGGAGCTTATTTGCCTATTTGGAATGAATGAAAGTCGACCCGGAGGATATGGCATTCATTCGTGTTTTTGTTGTTATACTACACGCAAGACGTGAGGTTCTTGTTTTGCTGCCTGTTTAGAATGAGTGGGGAAAATTACATTCATTTCTTATTGCATTCTGTGACGCACATACATAACCACTTCATTCATTTCATTACATACATACACATTTACTTTCATTACATCCTGTGACACACATACATAACCACGTGTTCATTTCCTTACATACATATGGTACACATTTTACTCTTATTATATTGTGTGACGCAGTTACTTAACCACTTCATCACGTTACTTAAGCCATTGGGAAATAAGGAAATTGGTTGGTTAGCTGACTCATACGTGACTGTTACCACGTGTACCAACCAATCCATTATAATTATCTATCTGTTTATGAGGACTGTGAATTATTGATTGTAGCATTAACTCGATATTATTTCATTGATCTATAATTAACTATAAGTGCACGGGAGGTGAAGGAAGTAAGATATATATTGTGAGATTAGAAATAAAGTATAAAGGATGGATTGTTGGGGGATGGAGAGATGGGAAGAGGAACAGTGTGGGAGGAAAGGGAAGGGTGTGGAGAGGATGAAGCTGAGTGGCGGGTGTGTGTGTGTGGGTGGAAGGGGGAAGGAGGGTGTGGGTGTGGGTGGGAGAGGAATGAGAGGAGAGAGAATGAATGTGAAAGTCGTGAGTGAGGTGAATGACGGTAGCACTTTTGGGGTGTGGATGACGATAGTTGTGGAAGGCTGTGTGTGTGTGTGTGTGTGTGTGTTTGCGGTTGCGTGGGTTGACATTTTGGCGCAGGTGTCTAGTGTGTGTGGCTTTGCAAACCGGTCACGCAGAGCATCACGTGTTACCCACCTGATGCTGACACCTGCTGCTTCTGGTTTACGACACACACACACACACACACACACACACACAATACATTAACTAAGGGTACAAGAAGATTAAGTTCGTGAATAGTGGACCAGAGAAAGAGATTAGACACGTAAATTTCCTACAGAGTACTAGAGTGAAGGATAAGACACGTACTAAGAACAATACATTAGGCTACCTTGTTTTAGTGATGCTTCCTATGTATTTTATAGTGTGTGGTGACTGGCTCAACTGTTCATTTTCTTTGGGTGTAAACTGGAGTGTGTGTGTGAGTCATGTTTTATTCCCACCGATCCCTGTGTTTGATAAGGGATGGATTGGAGGGGGTCT
Source organism: Petrolisthes cinctipes (assembly GCA_033782935.1). Taxonomy (NCBI): domain Eukaryota; kingdom Metazoa; phylum Arthropoda; class Malacostraca; order Decapoda; family Porcellanidae; genus Petrolisthes; species Petrolisthes cinctipes. Next base: position 18,235 of record JAWQEG010007931.1, read on the forward strand.
ACCGGAACATTATTAATTGGGCCTTCAACTGCTTAAAAATGGGGTGAGATATTCATTGTATATTATTTATTATGTAAGGAATTTAGCCCATTGTCGTGAAGTGTAAGTTGTTTGGGTGGTAAAGTGTAGCTGTTGTGGTAATGATGTGTTAATTGTGTATGTGTTGTGTGGTACAGTGATACAGATACATTGTTGATTGTTGTTGTTGTTGTTGTGAGGTGTGGTGAGGTACAGGTGCACTAGATGTGATGCAGCTACAAGAGTCATGCGACATGATGGTGACTACAAGTGTTGTCTGCTGATTCACACACCTGTTTTCCCTGGCTCTAACTATACCTTTCCCACCAAACAAGTGTCTTTCTCCTGCTACCATAATAGAGTCATATACCTACCCAGTACCGACAGCCTTATACCTACTCACTAGTCTCTCCCTGCCCAGTAACATACCCACAACCCTTTATTTAACATTGTTCCTTACCCACTCAGTCTCTCTCTACAACCACAACCTCCAACCCATAGCAAGTCACATATACTTACAACTCCATATCATACAAACTGCTTCACTCCCTACCATCACAACTCCATCCTATACCAAGCTACATCTGCCTACCCACAGCTCTTTTCAATACCCACAATCAATAATAAGTAGTTCACTGACATTTGCTGTATTCATTGTGTCTTTTTCGACGGCCTAGAATGACCTTAAACCTACATACAGCGACAACCACCAACCATCCATCTTGACTGCGGTTTGTGAAAGGAGGACGGACCATAACTGCTCTAGATTCACAAACATATTAACGATGAAAGGGAGATAGAATAATAAGTGTCGTTGAACCTTTCCTCGTGGTTGTATACATAGATCTGATCTCCAAAACACAAATTATATGTATGTCATTCATCTCTTTAGTTACTCGACACTTCTCCTCGTCCCTGTTATCTCTTCTATTCTCTTCCCTTCTCCCCATTATTCTTCCCCATTACCAACCATCTGCCGTCACACCCCATCCCCCTCCCTCACCCTCATTGCTGTTTCTACCACTCCCATCCGTCCTCACGACCCACCACCCTCACTAATTCTGTCCCCACCCACCCACACCATTCATCGTTCCTCACCAGTCACCACCCATTTTGTCTCCACCCACTCACTGCTTGAACTCGCAGAGGACGAATTTGACGTGGAATTTTCTTGAGAGAAGCAAAATTTTGTGGTTCACATTTCCCAGCGTGTTTACAGTATATTTATATAAGACGACAGATGTTTTTATTAAAGGATTAACCGAGTATAAACACCACGTTGAATTATTCTTATGCAATTTATTTTAGTTTACCGCATGAGTGGATGCAAAGCAGCTGCTTATGAGTTAGCAGAATATATACCGGTATATTTTTTAATCAAAGACCATCAGGAGTTAATTATATCCTAAAACAAGACTAAAAAATGCTTAGCCTCCACCTGCTTTTGAAGTGTTAGTCTCCCCTCCTTCCCTACAAACACCGTCGCGGGGATTTCCTTACAAGTAATGTACACGACGGTACCACAAAGTGACAACTCCAGCACCCCTCCACAAGCCTAAAGTCACGGTGCTGGGAGCAAGGGGCGGAGGGAAGCCTAATTGAGAAACCTGTTGGCTACGTCATGACATCCTACCCTTCCCAGCTCTGCCCTGTTCTGCCCTACCCTTCCCAGCTCTGCCCTGTTCTGCCCTGTTCTGCCCTACCCTTCCCAGCTCTGCCCTGTCCTATCTTACCCTACCCTTCCCAGCTCTGCCCTACTTTGTCCTGCTCTGTCCTGCCTTGCCCTACCCTTCCCTTCCCAGCTCTGCCCTCCCATACTCCCTCGTTGGGGTAGGAGAAGGGTTGATCGGAGGTGTTGGTGATGGGGGGGGGGAGGCAAGGGGTTCTATAGTGTTGTAAGGATGGTAGCGAGGAAGGGGGGGTGTGGGTTGTGTTGAGGGATGGGGGAGTACTCTGAGGATGGTGGTGGTGGGGTAGTGGATTGTGGTGAGGGACGGGTGTGTGGGGAGAGTGGGAGTGGGAGTGAGTGAGTGAGAATGACAGTGGATGGGCATTGAATGAATTTAAAGAGAGGCCTTGGGTAGAGGGGGGAGGGATGGGATTCAATGAGTGATGTAGAGTGACAGCGGGTTGTTGTTGTCGAGAAGGATTTATTGCTCCCTAGTAGTGGAAGTAGAGCATGATAGAGACTAATGGTAGTATTAGGAACAACTAGAGACAATATAAATAGGCCTATACTGTATATAGATCCATCAGGGCATAAGGTTTTGCTCGATAAGTATCCATGTACCACCAATATATGTGTCACTTTATACATATAAAAATATTTAAATCAATAATCATATGAATTGAAAACACATGATTTATATTACTTTCTTCTCTTTACAGGTGGATTCCAGACCTTTGAACGCACCTACCCAGAGCTCTGTGAAGACGCCCTTATGCGTACCAGAGACGATATGGTAGAGACGCCCTCTTGCTACGAGCCCTACAACCCCTGCCTACCCGTTGGTGTGGGCGTGGGAGTGGGTGTGGGTGGTGGTATGCCTCCTTCCCCAGGCAATGAGGCCATAGAACAAGCGGCGGCGTCTGAGGTCCTACCCTTCTTGTACATCGGCAACGCCAGAGACGCACAGGATCTCAGGGTGTTGCAGGTCAGTCACTCATCAAGTTTGTTATAGGTCACTTAGTCAGCCAGGGTGTTGCAGGTCAGTCACTCATCATGTTTGTTATAGGTCACTTAGTCAGTCAGGGTGTTGCAGGTCAGTCACTCATGATGTTTGTTATAGGTCACTTAGTCAGTCAGGGTGTTGCAGGTCAGTCACTCATGATGTTTGTTATAGGTCACTTAGTCAGTCAGGGAGTTACAGGTCACTTAGTCAGTCAGGGAGTTACAGGTCACTCAGTCAGTAGGTTTATTGCAGGTCAGTCAGTGTACAGTGTGAAGTATTTCTTATGTGCAATACTGAACACACATACACACACACACACACACAAACAACACACACACCAACAACACTACTAATACCACTGCATCGACTAGCAATCATTTTATGGGTTTCCTTAATTGCATTCTGTTCAATTGAAATAACTCTTCCAAATCCCCCTCACTAATCCAGCCAATAATGTTTTAAGCCTTTCATTCCACCGCAATGAATTCTGGATTATGAAGCTAAGTCTGGCAACTCTGTGTGACTCCTTTGTCTTTGTGGATTCTTGTTGGTAAATTGGAAGGCTACAGATTCCTCCAAACTCTGCCACGAACCACGAACCAAATCCCTTATTAGTAACACCGAGTTCGTCTGTTTCCTGGCATAGTTTGGACGAATCAATAGTCCTCCAGTTTACCATATGAGCATTTCTATAATACCTAGTTCCTTTGTATATGCTGTGAACATTTGACATACATACTAATGACATCTTCAGCTGAGGTTTTAATCAGGTGGATATATTTTGTCCCTGTATAGTTTATCACCATTAACAGTAACTACTACTAACCTAAACGATGATTATCTCTGACCATCTGACATACATTAAATTTATTTTGTGTTTATTTGTATTATTGCAAGAGTCAGAAATTATGCAACTCCAATAAACACATAGATAATATTAGATTAATTATTTATGGCATAAACTTACTATCTCAGATGTGTGAATAATAATAACCTACTTAGTGTGTGTATCTTAAGCAAGCATTACATTAGCTTATTTAATTACTTATTTATTTATTTTCAGGCGCTGGGAATCACACGGGTACTGAACGTGACGTCACACTTGCCGGGTTATCACCAGGACTCCGGCATTTGTTACAAGACCCTGCCTGCCATGGACTCAGGTCACCAGAACCTCAGACAGTACTTTGACGAAGCCATCCACTTCATTGGTGAGTACCATAACATTTTAATTAATAAGGGAGATTCTAGTGTTGGGGAATTGGATAACATCTGTATAATTTTGTAGTGAGTACCATAACATTT
>JAWQEG010007932.1:7500-22500 GCA_033782935.1 Petrolisthes cinctipes
CCCCCTCCATGGTGTTATCAGACGACGGTAGCGACATTTCGGAAGAGCAGCAGCGGAGACTTCACGAACTACGAAATCGGTGAGTAGTTTTTATTATTATTATTATTATTTTTTTTTTTTTTTTTTTATTATTATTTTTATTATTATTATTATTATTATTATTATTATTATTATTATTATTATTATTATTATTTTTTTTTTTTTTTTATTTTTTTTATTATTTTTTTTTTTATTATTATTATTATTATTATTATTATTATTATTATTATTATTATTATTTTTATTATTACTATTATTTTTAATATTATTATTATTATTATTATTATTATTATTATTATTATTATTTTTATTATTACTATTATTTTTAATATTTTATTATTATTATTATTATTTTTTATTTATTTTTTTATTTTTTCCGAAGAGAGGTGATAGTTTTGTGACTTATCTACCGTGTGTGTGTGTGTGTGTGTGTGTGTGTGTGTGTGTGTGTTAAAAATATACAGTATGTGTGGTAAATCTGGAGCAAATGATTCATCCAATATATTCTAAGCAACAACAGGACACCATAATATTTCCTTATCTAGATCTGGAGGAATCAAGGCACTCCAAATATACCAAAATTCTTATGTATGTATGTACAGCCAAAAATCAAATATCCACAGACACTTTCCTTCCATCGTGCAAATGAATCAGTATCATATCAAAATATAATCATACAACAACACCTTACGTCAACTCAACCCCCTCAATTATTATTATTATTATTATGAGGTGCTGCAAAATATAATCATACAACAATACCTTATGTCAACTCAACCCCCTCAATTATTATTATGAGGTGCTGCAAAATATAATCATACAACAACACCTTATGTCAACTCAACCCCCTCAATAATTATTATTATTATTATTATGAGGTGCTGCAAAATATAATCATACAACAACACCTGGGGGGGGGGTTAGGAGGGTGTAGGAATTGGGGGACAGGCTTGGGGTGGGTAGGAAGTCTAGCCCCCCATTCCCGCACCCCCCCAATCCTGTCCCCTATTCCTGCACCCCCTCAGTCCCCCCCCCACAAGCCTGTCCCCTATTCCTGCACCCCCTCAGTTCCCCCTCCCCCTACTCCCGGACCCCCTTAATTCATATAGTGTGTTTACAGGATTGAAACAACCCCTTGGGACCTAAGCTTATGGTCTGATGGGTGTAAGCTGAGTGGGACGAGACAAAACCTTCTCCCTGATACGCTACACACCTTTACTTCTTGGGCATATCAGGTAAAACACGTGTATTTATAGTGTGTGTGTGTGTGTGTGTGTATTTATAGTGTGTGTCTGTGTGTATTTATAGTGTGTGTGTGTGTGTGTGTATTTATAGTGTGTGTGTGTGTATTTGTAGTGTGTGTGTGTGTGTGTGTGTATTTATAGTGTGTGTGTGTGTGTATTTATAGTGTGTGTCTGTGTGTGTGTGTGGTTTCTAATACATTCCAATTGTTTCCTTTGAATATTAAAAAAAATAATAATAATATCGGTTCTTTTCTGTGTGTGTGTGTGTGTGTGTCCAGAGATCGTGTGTGTGTGTGTGTGTGTGTCCAGAGATCGTGTGTGTGTGTGTGTTTGTTGTGTGTGTGTGTGCCCAGAGATCGTGTGTGTTTATGTGTGTGTGTCCAGAGATCGTGTGTGTGTGTGTGTGTTTCCCCGTGAATAAATTGTGTATGTTTGTGTGTGTTTACAGGTGTTTACTGTGTTTTTTTTATGTGTGTATTTGTTTCCAGGTGGGGTCTGTGTTTCCTGACTGTTTGGGTCGAGTGGTGTGTGCTGGCTTCAAACGCATCACTCACCAACACACACACACACCAGCTAGGTAACTACAGCATATAGATATTTATTCTAGTCTAACCTTACATAGACTAAACTAACCTAACCTAACCTAACCTAATCTAACCTAACCTAATTTAAACAAACCTAACCTAACCTAATTTAACCTAACCTAACCTAACCTAACCTAACCTAATTTAACCTAACATAACCTAATTTAACCTAACCTAATTTAACCAAACCTAACCTAACCTAATATAACCAAACCTAACCTAATTTAACCTAATTTAACCTAACCTAACCTAATTTAACCAAACCTAACCTAACCTAACCTAATTTAACCAAACCTAACCTAACCCAACCTAATTTAACCAAACCAAACCTAACCAAACCTAACCTAACCAAACCAAACCAAACCTAATTTAACCTAACCTAACCTAACCTAACCAAAAATACCCGAGTCTAATCTAAGTACTTACCAAACCTAAACCTTTGCAAGTACAACATACAATTCTATTACATTTGTATATCAAAATGCAAATATATATGAGACTCAGATATATAACAGAATAAGGAGGTAATTTTGGCATAATAATGAGGTAATTTTTGCATATGACCCCATCCCTTCCAACTAACTAACTTTTTTTTTTTTTTTATCCTTTTCTCCTCCTAACTTTTTTTTTTTATTCTTTTCTCCTACTAACTTTTTTTTTCTTTTCTTTTCTCTTCCTCCTAACTTTTTTTTTGTTTTTATCCTTTTCTCCTCCTAACTTTTTTTTTTTAATCCTTTTCTCCTCCTAACTTTTTTTTTTAATCCTTTTCTCCTAACTTTTTTTTTATATCCTTTTCTCCTCTTCCTAACTTATTATTTTTTTTTATCCTTTTCTCCTCCTAACTTTTTTTTTTATCCTTTTCTCCTCCTAACTTTTTTTTTTTTTTTTATCCTTTTCTCCTCCTAACTTTTTTTTTTTTTTTTATTATCCTTTTCTCCTCCTAACTTTTTTTTATATCCTTTTCTCCTCATTACAGACTGTCGATATCCAAGTTCCTCATAGGGGTGTTATTGTTGACAGCTGTAGGAAGTGATGAAGCACATAGAAGAATCCTTACAGTGACCCACACAACAACACACAACCACCACTACAACCACCAGGATCAACACGATAATACCAAGTTTATAGGGATTCACTGTAGGAGTTTGTATCCTCATTGTCCTCTCTTCAGACTACTCGATCAAGAACACAGACACCGACAACAAGAAGAATTTTAAGGGATGATATAACGTTACACTATCATTATTATTATTATTATTATTGTCATCTTAATTTAGATATTTTATTTATGTGAGAGAGAGAGAGAGAGAGAGAGAGAGAGAGAGAGAGAGAATGAGAATGTGTTTATATATCTTCAACATTTTATTTATAAGAAAGAGAGAGAGAGAGAGAGAGAGAGAGAGAGAGAATGTGTTTATATATTTTCAACTTTTTATTTATAAGAGAGAGACAAAAACTCGACGTGTTTATATATATTCAACATTTTATTTATGAAGACACCCTGTATACCTTCAGTACAGTACTATATATATCACAGAACAAGCACATACACTTTGAATTAATTAAGGGAATATTAACAGTGTTGATGGTAAATGTGGAGTTAATGATTCCTCCTAAGTATTCTCTTTCTCCTTATCATCCTTCTCTTTTTCTCCTTTTTCTCTTTCTCTTCCTTCTCTTTCTCTTTCTCTTCCTTCTCTTTCCCCATTTTCTCCTTCTCTTTCCCCTTTTTCTCTTTCCTCTCTTTCTCCTTTTTCTCTTTCTCCTTTTTCTCTTTCTCCTTTTTCTCTTTCTCCTTCTCTTCCTTCATTTACTCCTTCTCCTTCATTTACTCCTTCTCCTTCCTTCTCTTTCTCTTCCTTCTCTTACTCCTCCTTTTCCTTCATTTACTCCTTCCTTTCCTTCATTTACTCCTCCTCATCCTTCCTCTTCCTTCATTTACTCCTTTTTTCCTTCCTTTCCTTCTCTTCCTTCCTTTCCTTCATTTTCTCCTTCCTCTCTTCCTCTTCCTTCATTTACTCCTTTTTTCTCCTTCAGGAATCAAGGCACTCCAATGTACCACAAGTGTATTATTTACCCATTAATTAATTAAGGACTCGATCTATCTTCTTGTTAAATTAGAAGGCTACTAATTCCTCCTATCTATACCACAAAACACACACACAGAATTCCCTCAGTTGTAATATAGAAAGTGGACCTGTCTGTGTGTTTGTTTGTTTGTTTCGTGGCACAGTCTGGAGGAATCAGAAACCTTCCAATTCACCAACAATAAAAAGAATCTACTCTTAATTAAAACTAGACGCAGTTATGAAAGAAATATAAAGCAGAATAATAATAATAATAATAATAGATAAATACTGAGTAGTAATTATAATTTGTTGTGACATATAATAATAATAATAATAATAATATATATGTAGATAACTAACTGGCAAGCAGAAATAAAGTGAGCATTTCTGAAGGTGGAAATTTGCAGTATATAATAAAAATAAAGCAAGGCAGAATATATACTGAATAAAATATAATGTTGAGTGGAAATAGAGAGAGATTAAAAGTGGGTACAGGTATGGTGTTGTTAGTGGTGTTAAATCTGGAGCAAGTGATTCCTCCAAACTATTCCAAGCAACAGGATACCATTATTATTATTATTATTATTATTATTATTATTTTTTTTATTTATTTTTTTTTTCATCTGGCATCTTTTTTTCCTGTTTCCTGGCATACTTTGGAGGAATCAAGGCACTCCAATGTAGTAAATATAGAGGTTCTTCTCCCTTTGTATGCAAATTGGAGGCTTCTGATTCCTCCTGACCATTATTATTATTATTTTTTTTTATCTGGGTATGTTTCATGGCATACTTTGGAGGAATCAGGGCACTCCAGTCTATTAAGGAGGTATAGATAATATTATAATGTTGGTGTTGGTGAATCTGGAGCAACTGATTCCTCCAAACTATTCCATTCAACAAGAACAACAACAACAGGACTTCATAATTAATTATTTGTGTTCTTCTGGTCCTATTTGTTGCCTTGGAAAATTATGTACAGTTGGACACATGAATGGGTATTACAGCCCAAGTGAAAGATGGTCAATTTTTCCCAATATCAAGTTCCTTATTAGTGCCAAATAGGAGACATCATCAGGGGCAGAAGTCAGTATTGAGGATGGTAATAAAAAGCAACTACCTGATAATAGACACTGGTTACTCAAATGGGACAAGTATCTTTCACCTGGGCTGTACCACCCATTCATGTGTCCAACTGTACTTTGGAGGAATCAAGGTTCTCTCATGTACGAAAAATGTATAATACCCTTATTATTTTTTCATTCATTTATGTATGTATGTATGTGTGTGGATGTATATATGTGTATGTATGTATGTAGCCAAACTATTTACTGTATAATGAAATGTATGTATGTGTATGTATTTAGCCAAACTATTTATATTGAAATGTATGTATGTATGTATGTATGTAACCAAACTACTTATAATGAAATGTATGTATAATGTATGTATGTATGTATGTATGTAACCAAACAATTTATAAAGAAATGTATTTATAATTTATGTATGTATGTATGTATGTAGCCAAACTATATGTATTTAAAAAACCACCCATCAATATATTTCTCTGACGGCTGATTACTATAATATTTTTGTGTACTGATTTGGGAACGCATTCAATTCACAAATAGTTATAGAATATCCATTTATATAGTTAAGGGCCCTGTGATCTTGTATGAAAATTGGTGGCTTCTGATTCCTCCTGACCATGCCACGAAACAAACAAGCTCCTTCCATATAGGTGTGTGTGTGTGTGTGTTTGGTGGCTTCTGATTCCTCCTGACCATGCCACGAAACACACAAGCTCCTTCCATATAGGTGTGTGTGTGTGTGTGTGTGTGTGTTTGTTTGGTGGCTTCTGATTCCTCCTGACCAATGCCACGAAACAAACAAACAAGCTCCTTCCATATTGGTGTGTGTGTGTGTGTGTTTGGTGGCTTCTGATTCCTCCTGATCATGCCACGAAACAAACAAACAAGCTCCTTCCATATAGGTGTGTGTGTGTTTCGTGGCTTCTGATTCCTCCTGACCATGCCACGAAACAAACAAACAAGCTCCTTCCATATAGGTGTGTGTGTGTGTGTGTGTGTGTTTCGTGACAATATTTAAAGAACTCACTAACCTCCAATTTTCACACACACACACACACACACAAAAGGTCCCTCATTTAATCCAGATGTGATGTAATCCAGTCAATATATTTAGCCACTCTTGTATAGACTCCAGGGAAGTTTGGCTCAGCACATCTAAACCCAAAGGACACCACACCCACGAAGTAGGTTTTGCTGCCGAAGTGCATCACCATAGGGCCTCCCGAATCACCCTAGGGAGGAAAAGAAGAAGAAAATAAGATGAAAAGGGTGTTAGTTGGTGGTGTTATCGTACTCACTCAAAATAAATATCGTACTCACTTTTGAAAACTTGTCGTACTTGAAAAAAACAACAATATTTATCACACTAATAAATCCTGTCGTCTCTCTGGTGTTATCTTACTCACACTTGTAAAATTGTCATACTTGAAACAACACTATTTATCACACTAATAAATCCTCTCCTAACCCACTCATCTCCTTCCTTCACCCACACACCCACCTCTCATCACCTTCCTTCACCCACTCATCACCCACCTCATAATCCATTCATCACCCACCTCTCCTCACCCACACACCCACCTCTCCTCATCCACTCATCACCCACACACCCACTTCTCATTACCTTCCTTCATCCACTCATCACCCACACACCCACTCTATCACCCACACACCCTCTCATCACCCACACAACACCCACCTGACATGCATCCTTCTGTCCCACCCCAGCACATAATGTTGTCTCATCTATGTGGACTTGGTTGAAGATGCTGTACTTGGTTTGACATTCCTCTCTTCCAATGACAGGTAACATCACGTGGAGTAACTCAGGTGATGACACGTTATCTGTGGGTAAACAAAACGTGTTATATACGTGTTATATTACTGGTGACATTAAAGATACGTGTTATATACGTGTTATATTACTGGTAACATGTAAGATACGTGTTATATTACTGTTATATACGTGTTATATTACTGGTGACATGTAAATTACGTGTTATATTACTGGTGACATTAAAGATACGTGTTATATTACTGTTATATACGTGTTATATTACTGGTGACATTAAAGATACGTGTTATATTACTGTTATATACGTGTTATATTACTGGTAACATGTGAGATACGTGTTATATAGAGTAGAGGTGTGTGTGTGTGTGTCTGTGTGTGTGTTAAATATGTAAAATACGTGTTATCTATAAAATTAAAAACAACAAGTAAGGAGGAAGGTGTTATATCTGAAAAATTAAGTAAAACGAGTAAGGAAGAAGGTGTTATGTATGTAAAAAAATATATATATTATATAATGTAATATAATAGAAAAGCATAATAACTTATACTGCTAAATGTTCTCTCTCTCTCTCTCTCTCTCTCTCTCTCTCTCTCTCTCTCTCTCTCTCTCTCAACCAACTTACTGAATGACACTGCCCACCAGCCTCTCTCTCTCTCTCTCTCTCTCTCTCTCTCTCTCAAAAACGTAGATATAAACCAACTGAAAGACTGCCCCCCAACCTCTCTCTCTCTCTCTCTCTCTCTCTCTCTCTCTCTCTCTCTCTCTCAAAAACGTAGATATAAACCAACTGAAAGACACTGCCCCCCACCCCTCTCCCTATCTCTCTCTCTCTCTCTCTCTCTCTCTCTCTCTCTCTCTCTCTCTACCTACTTACTAAATGACACTGCCCCCCACCCCGCCACGAAGCCATGTACCCCCACCAGCGACTCCTCCAGGAAGCGGGGAATCATGGGTAGACAGACTGCGTTTAGGCCCTCTGTTTGGTGGTAGGGAAGGAAGGGAAGGGAGAGAAGGAGATTATTATTGGAGGAAAGGGAAGGAAGGGAATGGAGGGAGGGAGAGAGAGAGGGGAGAGAAGGAAGGGAGGGAATGGAAGGGAAGGGAAAGGAGGGAGAGAAGGAGAGAAGATTATAATTGGAGGAAAGGAAAGGAGGGAAGGGAGGGAGAGAAGGAGATTATTATTGGAGGAAAAGGAAAGGAGGGAAGGGAGGGAGAGAGAGAGAGAAGGGAAGGGAGAGAAGGGAGGGAGGGAGGGAGGTAGAGAAGGAAAGGAAGGAGGGGAGGGAGGGAGGGAGAGAGAGAGAGAAGGGAGGGAGGGGAGGGAATGGAGAGAGGAAGGGAGGGAGAGAAGGTTATAATTGGAGGAAAGGGAGGGAGAGAAGGTTATAATTGGAGGAAAGGGAGAGAAAGAAGGAAGGAAGAGAAGATTAAAATTTGAGGAAAGGGAGAGAAGGTTATAATTGGAGGAAAGGGAAGGAAAGGAGGGAGGGAAGGTTACAATTGGAGGAAAGGAAAGGAAGGAAGGGAGGAAAGATTACAATTGGGAGAAAGAAAGGGAAGGAAAGAAGGGAGGAAAGATTACAATTGGGGGAAAGGAAAGGAGGGAAGGGAGGGAATGAAAAAGATTGTAGGAAAGGAGGCATAATAATAATAATAATAATAATAATGATAATAATAAAACTAGTACGAATAATAATAATTATAATATAACAACAATAACAACAACAATAATAACAACAAAACTACTACTAAATATAATAATAATAATAATAACAACAATAATAATAATAACAAAACTACTACTACTACTACTACTACTACTACTACTACTAATAACAATAATGATAATATTAATAATAACAAAACTACTACTACTACTACTACTACTACTACTACTACTACTACTACTACTAATAATAATAATAATAATAATAATAATAATAACAACAATAATGATAATAATAATAATAACAAAACTACTACTACTACTATTACTACTACTACTACTACTACTACTACTACTACTACTACTACTACTACTACTAACAATAATGATAATAATAATAATAACAAAACTACTACTACTACTATTACTACTACTACTACTACTACTACTACTACTACTACCACTAATAATAATAATAATAATAACAAAACTACTACTACTACTATTACTACTATTACTACTACTATTACTACTACTACTAATAATAATAATAATAATAATAACAATAACAACAACAACTTACTCCTAAATTTGGCAGGCCTATCCAATTTGAGTATGGCTATGTCGTTAGCATATGTGAAGGAGTCGAATTGCTCGTGAATTATCCTCTCTGATACCTTGAAGTCCTCGTGGTCAGCTTCATTCTTTTCCTCCAAGTGGTGATCTCCGAGACGTACGACTTTACTGAAATGGGCATGTGATATTATACATACATACATATATAAATTACATATATACATACATATATACATACATAAAAAAATAATTAATGTGAGTGAAAATGAAAGAAAGGTGATATTACATAAACACACACATATATACATACATATATACATTAATAAATTAATTAATGTAAGTGAAAATGAAAAAAAGGTGATATTATACATACATACATATACACACACACAGATAGATATAAACGACACACACACACACACACACACACACACACACACACACACACACACACACACACACACACACACACACACAAATAGAGATAAAACACACACACATAGACATAGACCACACACACACACACACAGATAGAGATAAAACACACACACACACACACACACACACTCCCTTTAATTAAGTACTCACAGATCATTACGGTTCTTGACACAGTGTGCAGCGGTCACCACGTGTTGGTTAGTAATGAGAGCAGCACCACACAGGAATGTCACTTTACCACGACCATTCACATAACCCAAAGCAGCAAGCCATGGGTACAGACCTGGAGAGAAGGTTAGGTTAGGTTAGGGAGGGGTGGGTTATGTTGGGTTAGGTTAGGGAGGGGTGGGTTATGTTGGGTTGGGTTATGTTAGGTTAGGTTGGGTTATGTTGGGTTGGGTTGGGTTAGGTTAGGTTATGTTGGGGTGGGTTGGGTTAGGTCGATATGTTAGGTTAGGTTAGGTTGGGGTGGGGTGGGGTTAGATTAGGTTATGTTATGTTGGGGTGGGTTAGGTTTGGTTGAGTGGGTATATGACACACACACAGATAGCTAGAGAGACAAAATAGTCAAAACAAAACACACACACACAGATGGCCAGAGAGACAAAACATGGCCAGAAAGACAAAATAGTCAAAACAATACACACACAACAACAACAAGACACACACACAGACAGATGGCCAGAAAGACAAAATAGTCAAAACAATACACACACAACAACACACACACAGACACACACACACACAGACAGATGGACAAAAAGACAAAATAATTAAAACAAAACACACACACACACACACACAATAAACCGTTTATTATTATTATTATTATTATTACACACAAACAAACAAACAAACAAACAAACAAACACACACACACACACACACACACACACACACAAACAATACCTTTAGGTGGTGGGAATCCGCCTACAATCCTAATGGCTGTAACATTTGTAATCCCACACGTATCCTGAGGAAGCAACTCGGCCCCTGTTGGTGGAGGAGGGGGTGTTGTGGGGGGGGGGCTCCGTGGTGGGGGGCTCCGTCGTGGTGGTGGTGGTGGTGGTGGGGGGTGGTTCGGTGATTTCCTCTGTCGTTGTAATTTCTGTGGGGGGGTAGGGGGGAAGGGGGGGAATTGGGGGTAAGTAAGATATTGAATTGGTTTGTTTATTTTAAAGTATTATTATTATCATTATTTTTATTATTATTAACTATTGTTATTATTATTAACTATTATTATCATTATTATTATTATCATTATTATTATTATCATTATTATTATTATCATTATTATTATTATTATTATTATTTTTTTTTTTTTTTTTTTTTAAGTATTATTTTGGATTTATTGTTAACTATTATTATTGTTTTTGTTTTTTTCATATTAGTTTGTTTACATATGTTATTTTTGGTTTATTGGTAAGTATTATTATTATTATTATTTTTATTTTATTTTATTTTATTTTATTTTTTTATATATACTGTATATGTATTTTATATTTTCATGCATATCAGAATAATATATAACAATTTTATTCGTGTGCAAATATCGATGATGTACTTAATTAAGGTCCCTGTGATTGTGTGTGATAATTGGTGGCTTCTGATTCCTCCTGACTATGCCACGAAACAAACTCCTTTAATTGATGTAGATGTGTTTGTGTGTGTGTGTGTGTGTGTGAGAGTATGTGTGTGTGTGTGAGAGAGAGAGTGTGTGTGTGTGTAGGTGTGGGTGTGTGTGAGAGAGAGAGAGTATGTGTGTGTATGTGAGAGAGAGAGAGAGAAAGAGAGAGAGAGAGAGAGAGAGAGAGAGAGAGAGAGAGAGAGAGAGAGAGAGAGAGAGACAGAGAGAGACAGAGAGAGAGAGAGAGAGAGTGAGAGAGAGAGAGAGAGAGAGTGAGTGAGTATGTGTGTGTGTGTGTGTGTGTGTGTGTGTTTCGTGGCAATATTTGAAGGACTCATTTACCTCCAATTTTCTGACTACATCACTGAGTTCCTTAATAATAATAATAATAATAATAATAATAATAATAATAATAATAATAATAATAATAATAATAATAATAATAATAATAATAATAACAACATCAACAATCATTCAGTCGACACACATGCTGTTGTTATTCATGTGTTTGCTTGTTTGTTTGTTTGTTTGTTTGTTTGTTTGTTCATTGATGAATAATTATATATCCAGTTATTTTGATGTTGTTGTTGTTGTTGTTGTTGTTGTTGTTGTGTTTTACGATTCATTCTTCCTTTGTCAACACTTGTAGAATTAAAAATCACGTGGCATGCTGTGATCAAGCAGGTGTTGTATTTTATATGTTGCAAAGTGTTGTATTTTTCATGTTGCAGGTGTTGTATTTTATATGTTGCAGTGTTGTATTATTCATGTTGCAAGTGTTGTATTTTTAATGTTGCAAAGTGTTGTATTTTTCATGGTATTGTTGTATTATTCATGTTGCAGTGTTGTATTATTCATGTTGCAAGTGTTGTATTTTTAATGTTGCAAAATGTTGTATTTTTCATGGTATTGTTGTTATATTCATGTTGCAAAGTGTTGTATTTTTCATGGTATAGTTGTTGTTGTATTCATGTTGCAAAATGTTGTATTTTATATGTTGCAAAGTGTTATATTATTCATGGTATAGTTGTTGTATTCATGTTGCAAAATGTTGTTGTATTCATGTTGCAAAATGTTGTTGTATTCATGTTGCAGTTGTATTATTCATGTTGCAAAGTGTTGTATTATTCATGTTGCAAAGTGTTGTATTTTTGATGTTGCAAAGTGTTGTATTTTTCATGTTGCAAAAGTGTTGTATTATTCATGTTGCAGGTGTTGTATTTTTCATGATGCAAAGTGTTGCATTTTTCATGGCACAGGTCCTGGTAACTCATGCTGTATTTTCATGGTACTGTTGTATTTTCCATGGTGCAAGGTGCTGTATTTTATTCATACTTTGTTTTCATGGTATAAGTCCTGTATTTCCATGGTATAAGTCCTGTGTATTCATGCTGTATTTTCATGGTAGGATACAAGTGTTATTTATTTATTCATGCTGTATTTTTCATGGTCAAGTACTGTATTTTCATGGTACGAGGGCTGTTTGTTCATGCTGTATTTTCATGTTGCAAGGATGCTGTATTTTCATGTTGCAAGGATGCTGTATTTTCATGGTGCAAGATGTTGTATTTTCATGGTGCAAGGATGCTGTATTTTCATGGTGCAAGGATGCTGTATTTTCATGGTGCAAGGATGCTGTATTTTCATGGTGCAAAGTGCTATTTTTCATGGTGCAAGGTGCTGTATTGTTCATGTTGCAAAGTGCTATTTTTTCATGGTGTAAATGTGACCATGCTGTGATGTTGAAAGTGGTGTAGCTGCGTTTTTTTTTAAATTATTATTTAGCTCACTTCAGCAGAAAACTTAGTTCACTTCAGCAGCAAACTTAGCTCACTTTACGTAGCTTACTTCAGCAGCAAACTTAGCTCACTTTAACAGCAAACTTAGTGGCTCTTTTTAGCAGCAAACGTAGCTCACTTTAACAGCAAACTTAGTTCACTTCAGCAGCAAACTTAGCTCACTTTAGCAGCAAACTTAGCAGCTCACTTTAACAGCAAACTTAGCAGCAACAGCAAACTTAGTAGCTCTCTTTAGCAGCAAACTTAGCAGCTCAGT
This sequence comes from Petrolisthes cinctipes, assembly GCA_033782935.1. Lineage (NCBI taxonomy): Eukaryota > Metazoa > Arthropoda > Malacostraca > Decapoda > Porcellanidae > Petrolisthes > Petrolisthes cinctipes. The sequence goes on from JAWQEG010007932.1 coordinate 20,683, forward strand.
TTACCAGCAAACGTAGCTCACTTTAACAGCTCACTTTACCAGCAAACTTAGCGGCTTATTTTAGCAGCAACAGCAAACGTAGCAGCTCACTTCAGCAACAAACTAATCATAATCATCTTACCAGTATCAACAATAACAGTGGTGATGATGGGGGGTGGTGGTGAGGTGCTAGGACTAGTAGTGGTAGTAGTAGTAGTGGGTAGTGGGGTGGTAGTGGTATTGGTGGTGTCGTAAGTAGGGGGGGGTGGGGGGTGGGGGTATTAGATTCAGTAGGAGGGGTGAGGGTGCTATTAGTCTCAGTAGTAGAAGGAGTGGTGGGGGGTTGGGGTGGGGGTGTTAGTGGGGGGGGTCTTCATCAGTGACATTTATTACTTCTACACTACTTGGTTGGGGTGGGGTGCTGGGGGGGTGCGGTTGCTGGGGGTTGGGGGTGGGGGTGGGGGTTCCTCACCGACTATTGGTACGGGTTCATCATGGCAGCAGACAACTGGAGTACCTCTTTTTGAAGAAACATATACTTCTGCAAAAAAAAAAAAAAAAATTGGGTTTTTAGTATTTGTGTAAAAATATAACTTGTTTTTTAATATCTGTTTTTAAGTGAGTTTTTAGTATTTGTGTAAAGATAGATAATTTTTTTTTTATTATTTGTGTAGAAATATAGATTTTTTTTTTTTTTTTTTTAAGTATTTGTGTAAAAATATAGATAATATTTTAATATCTGTTTTTAAGTGGCTTTTTAGAATTTGTGTAAAAATATAGATAATTTTTTTAATATCTGTGTAAAAATATAGATAATTTTGTAGTTTTTTTTATTATCTGTGTAGAAATATAGATTATTTTTTTACTGAGTTTTTAGTATTTGTGTAGAAATATAGATCAATTTTTTAATATTTATGTAAAAATATTGATAATTTTTTAATATTTCTGTATAAATATAGATAACTTTTGTTTTTTTTAGTATTTATGTACAAATATAAATTTATTTTATTTTTTAGTGTATTGTGTAAAATTTTATCATAATGTTGAAAAATTGACAAAGTAATCTTAATGTGCTTTCTGTACTTGTATTATAATTGTCGTTATTATTATTACTATTATTATTATTATTACAATTATTACTATAATTATTACTAGAATTATTACAATTATTACAATGATTACAATTATTTTTTATTATTATTATTATTATCATTATTATTATCATTATTATTATTACTATTACTATTATTATTACTAATTATTATTATTATTACTATTTATTATCATCATTATTATTATTATCATTATTATTATTGCTATTATTTTTACTATTATTATTATTATTATTATTATTATTATTATTATTATTATGTATGTAAATATATATGTATCTTCCATATTTACCTTCTAAGGAACGTAATAGACTGAGGTGACTGATCATTATTAAGTCGATCCAGAAGAGGTGGACAATAAGTGAAGATCCCTACACTGTCCATCCTTCCCATCAGGAGTAGTACACGTCTCTCGTAGTACAGGTGCCCCAGAGCCGAAGGTGATGGCTGTAAGTGGGTGGGTGAAAGAGGGAGATTAGGTTGATGATGAGAGATTTGGGGAAGGGTGAGGATAGAAGAAGAGAAGGTGTGGGGAAGGAAAGAGAAGGAAGGAGAGGAGGGAAGGAGGGAGAAGAGGGGAAGGATGGGGTTGGGAAGGAGATGGAGGAAGGAAGAGAAGAGGGAGGAGGAGAGAGGTGGGGAAAGGAGAGGGAGGGAGGGAGGGAGAGAGGTGGAAAAAGGAGAGGGAGAGGTGAGAGAACTGGAAGGGAAAATGAGGAGGGAAGGA
>JAWQEG010007932.1:25000-27881 GCA_033782935.1 Petrolisthes cinctipes
GTTTTTGTTTAGAAATTAGAGTGCGTTTTGGTTATAAGTAGAGTGCGTTTTGGGTTGAAAATGGAGTTATTTTTTTTTTTATAAAGTAGAGTGCGTTTTGGTTAGAAATTAGAGTGCGTTTTGGTTAGAAAGTAGTAGAAATTAGAGTGCGTTTGGTTAAAAACCATAATAAGCGTTTGTTGTGTTGTGTTGTTTTGTTGTGTTATAATATGTTGTGAATTTTGTTTTGTTTGTGTTGTGTTTTAGTGTGTTATAGTGTGTTGTTGTTGTGAATTTTGGTTTTGTTTTATTGTGCTGTGTTATAGTGTGTTGTTATACTGTTTTGTTGTGAATTTTGTTTTGTTGTGTTGTGTTATAGTGTGTTGTTATAATGTCTTGTTGTGAATTATGTTTTATTTTGCTGTGCTGTTTTCTCATGTGTTGTTGCTGCTGTTGTTGTTGTGAATTTTGTTTTTGTTTTGCTGTGTGCTGTTTTCATGTTGTTTTGTTGTTGTTTTTGTGCTGTTTTCATGTGTTGTAATACTGTTTTGTTGTGCTGTGTTATAGTGTGTTTGTTATAATGTTTTGTTTTGTTTTGTTGTGCTGTGTTATAGTGTGTTGTAATACTGTGTTGTGTCGTGCTGTGTTATAGTGTGTTGTTATACTGTTTTGTTTTGTTGTTGTTAGTGTTGTGCTGTGTTATAGTGTGTTGTAATAATGTCTTGTTGTTAATTTTTGTTTTGTTTTGCTGTGCTGTTTTCTTGTTGTTGTTGGTTTGTTGTGTTGTGCTGTTTTCATGTGTTGTTGTGGTGTTGTGCTGTGTTATAGTGTGTTGTTGTTGTTGCTGTTGTTTTTGTGCTGTTTTCTCATGTGTTGTTGTTGTAACTGTTTTCTTGTTTGTTGTTGTTGTTGTGATGATGAAGTAAACAGTATCATTCTCTACCATACCAACCAACAAGCAACGAGTATATAAAAAATTACAGTAATAATAATAATATCTCTTCTCTTTCTATACTTACTTTCTCCACTGTCACTATTACCTTGCCTCCTTAGTCTGTTGCTTGGGTTGGTGGCACTCCCTGGGGCACCTGACGTAAGCAGTGCCAACAACAAGTGCCATCAACAGTGCCACACCCACATGTCCTTCGTGATAAATACATACATCATCACCATTGGTTGTTTTTTTTTCACTCTGCAATGCATTATACATAGATTATTATTTATTGTTATTCATTCATTACGTCGTTATGCATATGTTATTTTACATTTTCTCTCTGCATAACATAACATCATTCATTACGTTATTCATACGTTATTATACATTTTCCCTCTGCATAACATAACACATTCATTTATTTTTAATTTTCTCTGCATAACATAACACATTCATTATTAATACATTTTCTCTGTGCATAACATAACACATTCATCACTTTATATATTTTCTCTCTGCATAACATAACACATTTATTACATCATAAATTTTCTATTTGCATAACATAACACATTCATTATTATACATTTTCTCTGCATAACATAACACATTCATTATTATACATTTTCTCTCTGCATAACATAACATTAATTACATTATACATTCTCTCTCTGCATAACATAACACATTCATTATTATACATTTTCACTCTGCATAACATAACACATTCATCAGCATTATACATTCTCACTCTGCATAACATTACACATTATTAGTTACATTATACATACATACATACATTACACACATATTTTCACATAACACATACATACATACACACATTATTGGAAACTCGTACATTTCCTGTCCCTGTGTGTGTGTGTGTGTGTGTGTGCGTTCGTGCATGGAGATATAAAATGTGTGTGTGCATGGAGGTATAGTGTGTGTGTGTCTGTGCATGGAGGTATAAAGTATGTGTATGTGTATGTGTGTGTGTGTGTGTGTGTGTGTGCATGGAGTTATAAAGTGTGTGTGAGAGAGAGAGAGAGAGAGAGAGAGAGAGAGAGAGAGAGAGAGAGAGAGAAAGAGAGGGTCTGTGCATGGAGTTATAAAGTGAGAGAGAGAGAGAGAGAGAGAGAGAGAGAGAGAGAGAGGGGGGGGGTCTGTGCATGAAGGTATAAAGTGTGTGTGTGTGTGTGTGAGAGAGAGAGAGAGTGTGTGTGTGTGCATGGAGTTATAAAGTGAGAGAGAGAGAGAGAGAGAGAGAGAGAGAGAGAGAGAGAGAGAGAGAGAGAGAGAGAGAGAGAGGGTCTGTGTGCATGGAGGTATAAAGTGTGTGTGTGTGTGAGAGAGAGAGAGAGTGTGTGTGTGTGCATGGAGGTATAAAGTGTGTGTGTGCATGGACATATAAAGTATGTGTGTGTGTGTGTGTGTGTGTATATAGAAACTAGTTAATTACCCAGTACACAGAATGCAGAATAGACAGAGAAAATCAGGGTATTGTTAGCATTCCTTTGTGTGTGTTTGCTACTCCTTATCCTTTCATGGTGTTGGTGTCCGTGGTATGGTACGATGACTGTGTGTATCGTATGTAGGGAGGAGTCATCGTACACCGACACTAAACTATCGTATGTATGTATGTATGTGTGTATGTGCCACCCAGTGTTCTTGAATATGGCCTTTAAAGTTACATGGTATGACACACACACATATATATATACACACTACACACACACACACACACACACACACACACACACACACACACACACACACACACACACACACACATAACTTTAAAGAAAAAATATGATAATTGTTTTTTTAAAATACGGGACATTACAAATAGGTAAGAACACACACACACACACACACGTAACACACACGTAACACACACACACACACTACACACAGTAACACACACACACACACACACACACACACACACACACACAAATACACACACAC
>JAWQEG010007933.1:0-19791 GCA_033782935.1 Petrolisthes cinctipes
ATCACAGTCGCTGCTAATTACAAGGGCTTCTCTGTAATGATCCCCTCTTGTGTGTGTGTGTTTAGAACTATCACTAGAATAGATTGATATTTATTGACTTGGTTAGCATTACACTCACGGTCAAAGACGGGTACGTGAGCGGAAAAGAAGAGGAAGTGGATGGCGAGGAAGAAAAGGCAGAAAAGACAGAGGAAGAGGATTAATACATGGATGAAGAGACGGAAGAAACTAAGGAATAAATGGATGAAAAAGAGGCGGTAGGAAAAGGAGGAAAAGGAATGTTGAAGGAGGAAATGGAGGAAAAGGAATGTTGAAGAGAAGGAAATGGAGGTAAAGGAAGGTTCAAGAGGAGGAAATGGAGGAAAAGGAAGGTTCAAGAGGAGGAAATGGAGGAAAAGGAAGATTGAAGAGGAGAAAATGGAGGAAAAGGAAGGTTGAAGAGAGGGAAATGGAGGAAAAGGAAGGTTGAAGAGAAGGAAATGGAGGAAAAGGAAGGTTGAAGAGGAGGAAATGAAGGAAAAGGAAGGTTGAAGAGGAGGAAATATAGAGGAAAAGGAAGGTTGAAGGTAGGAAAGTGCCGATTCACTCTATGGTCACTAGTGGCATTTTGTCCGACAGGTGTTTCCAGTATATACGCGTATTACAGTCTCTTTTTCTCTTTAAGTTGCCGCCTCTTCCTTCCTGTGTGATGATTAGACCTCCAGGCTGTTGATTTATGCGCTATTAGAACACTACAGTATATTTTCTGGCAGCTCGCACACACGCAAGAGCACTCACACATTCACAACAAAACACATCACTAACACAGCACACCACATCACACCACATAGCAACAACAGGCAACAACATAACACAAAACACATCACCACATAGCAGCAACAGGTAACAACATAACACAAAACACATCACCACATAATAAAAACAACAGGAATTAACATAAAACACATCACCACATATCAGCAACAGAGAATAACACAAAACACATGAACACATAAAATAACAGGAAACAACTGAAAACACATAGCAACATCAGACAATAACAGGAAACAATATAAAACACATCACCAAATAGCAACATCATCAGACAACACACACACTAACTCGCACGCACACATAAAGCAGGTAGACACGCACACCACATAATAACACACCAACACGCCCACCTCAACAAAGCTCGTTAGGTCTTCAAGCCTCAAAAAAAAAAAAAAAATAAAAAAAAAAAAAAAAAAAAAAATAAACGAAGACAGTTTCTTTAATGATCCGTACGGCAAAACCACAGCAAGTATCAACCACCTGTATACGTGTTATTAGGAGTGGCTTTTGGGTTAGCTGTAAATATTCAATTGTACCAGCAGTAATTGGAAGCGCTTTAAAGATCGGAATCCTCTGTGAATGGCGCCGATTAATTGTATGAAACTATGCGGGATGAACTTTTTTTTTTTAGGTGACCGATTCCTTCACATTATTCTAGGAAGCAAATCACCTCAATGTTACTCATAGGAGGATATAGTTTGGAGCATTTAAGAGCCCTCCAGTGGATTTACCGTCAAGAGTTTCTCCTCTGATTCATACACCTATAGATTGAAGAGCCATGAGGAGCCAGTGATGATGTCGGGTGAATTGGAACAAACTTAATTGTTTCCTCCGAGCTGTGCCACGAAACAGATTCCCTCCCACGGTATAGGTGTAATTTTGTATTTCAGTGTGGTGGAAATAATAGCCTCCGAATTCACCACAATCAAAAGGTTCTTGAAGGGATCATAACCACAACAACAACAACAGGGCTATCACGATGTATGGCCTTATGGGAATGGAAAGCAGTGTATTCCTCTGCTCGGGTCTAGAGGGCAGTCAGTCGGTACAAGTTCGATCCCCTCCATGCCTTGGGGGATTTTCAGCGAGTCTCCCTATTACGTCCCCACCATACCTTTCCTCTGACACTTCATAACAGTTGGCTCTCTCCCTACTACTTGCATTCCCACTACTGTTACCTTTCTCTCCTCTCCTTATCCTGTTTGTATTTTTTCTCTTCTTCTCCCTCCCGTCCCTCTTCTCTCTTTTTTCTCTCTCCCTACTCCTTGCATATCCACTACTCTTACCATTCTCTCCTCTCCTTCTCTTGTTTGTATCTTCTCTCCTTCTCCTTCTACTCCCTTCATACCCACAACTCTTACCCTTCTCTCCTCTATTTCTCCCGTTATTTTTCCCTCTTCTATATCTTTTCTTTCTGAGCCCTTTCATATCCACAAATCTTTTACCTTTTTCCTTCTCCTACCCTCCATCATCCTCCTCTTCTTTCCTCCTGCTCTCTTCTCAGTCCTTTCATTATCTTCCCTCCACGACTACACATACACCTTCCTTCTTACACTCCTCCCCCTCTCTCTTCTTTTCCCTCCTCACCTTCCCTTCTCTCCTCTTTCTCCTCCAGTTAAATTCCTTCATCTTTTCTTCTTCTGGCCATCTCCTCGCGGCTCTATACACACAACCTAAGTAATCTGACCACATAGCATTTGTGCCTTTGACCAGGAGTAGCGAAATGTCAACAAAGGCTTTTACGGTACCTCAAAAAGTGCTTATGGTTACCAGTTTGTTCTCCCCTCTGTAAACTGTGATCACTGTAGGCTATGTTGGTTAAAGGGTGTAAGACAGTGTTTGTAAATCTGGAGCAACTTCATGACTCCTCCAAAGAATTCCGACAGCGAAAATTTACACACTTACACTTTAACTTGAATATTAACAACCACAGCACAAAACGCTGATCAGATATTGTTCTTCCCAGTGTGAATCCAGCAAGTAAGTACGTATATGAACCTGAATATATACATACAACTACAGCCCACTAATACACTGACAAAGACAGACCAGAACAAGCATTGAGTTGAGTTGTCCACTAAGGAAAATCCCTCACTATTCGTCTGCACATGAGGGGAGTTGGTAACAAGTGCCTTAGTACGTGGTCCACTATTATTATTATTAGCACTGGGCGGTACACGCACACTTCCTCTCTCCCTTCATCCTTACCATATTTCCCTCGCTATTTTCTCTTCTCCATATAGCTTCCTTTCTCTCTCTTCCCCTAGTATTCCTACAGTTTTATTTTTTTTTATTCTAACTCTCTTACTCCTCCACGTGTCACTCCTGTTTCTTTTTGCCTCTTTATGTTTAAGCTATATGTGTCTCTGTCTGTTTTTATCTGTCTTTCTCCAGTTTTCTCCCCCCCCCCCCCGTCTCTCTCACTATAAGCCACATCACCAAGAATCGGGTTTTTGTGGCACTTGTTCACATGGAGGTAAGGGCCGGATTTACAGGTCTTATGTGTAACAGGAAACGGGCAACGGGTAACAGGAAACTGGGTGTTACACAAGTCCACATCTATAAAAAATATATATAATCATCTTACGAATTACAACTTTAACGGAACCTGTAATGTGGTCAGAAACTTTGGGAGGTAAATGAGGCTTTCATATATTGCCACGAAACATCACCTACAGGGAAGGAGCGTGTTTCGTGGCATGGTCAGGAGGAATCAGAAGCCTCCAATTCTCATACACGATGGTATGTTATTCTGTAGTGGAGTTATGTAGTGGTGTTATCTTTTTGTAGTGGTGTTATCATTTTGTAGTGTGTTATCACGGTCTATTCTTCTGTAGTGGTGATATCGTTATGTATTGGTATATCATGGTATGTTATTCTGTAGTAGAGTTATTTTATAGTGGTTATAATTTTGTAGTGGTGTTATCATTTTCCATTGGTGTATCCATGGTATAACATTCTGTATTGGTGTATAATTTTCTAGTGGCGTATCATTTCATACTGATGTATCATGGCATATATCATTCTGTATATTATGGTTCGTCTGCTATATCCACTCAGCAGGTTCACCCACAGTCTGCTTTCATTCAACATCTCTCAGCCGTGGACATGTCCCTGTAACTGTATTATTAAAACATGGGAAGGGAGGGCCTCACAGTGCCTACCTCTTTATACTGCATCATCCAACCGTGTCGTAGGAGCATGCATAACTGGGCAGGTACGTTTTGTCGCGAAATCACCATATGGATAAAATTTGAGTTTCAAAAAAATCCTCTAAAATTATATACCACCAAAAAAAGATTTAGGTTCGTTAGCGTTCCAAAAATCCCAGAAAATTAGAAATCACCAAAAAAATCTGGTTTGCGTTTCAAAATATCCTCTAAAATGAAAAATCACACAGAAATTTTGGTTGGCGTTTCAAAAATCCTCAAATTTGAACAATAAAACAAATATGTCATAAAAATAATATATCCGGAACTGCACCCACGAGCGACGTAACTATTCACCGTCTCAACAAACACGTTCCGAGTGTGTAATAAGAGATAGGGTGCTGACTGAAAGATATATGTAACTTGTCAGGAAGAATAACACACCGCTTCGTCTATAATATTTCAACTGATCTCTCGAAGCACGCACGGACACTCATGCAGGCAGGCACACACACACACACACACACACACACACACACACACACACACACACACACACACACACACACTCTCTCTCTCTCTCTCTCTCTCTACTTGGTGATAGTAAAGGAGCAGGCAGACACTCTCTCTCTCTCTCTCCTTGGTGATCGTAAAGAAGCAATCAGGCAGGCAGACACACTCACTCTCTCTCTCTCTCTCTCTCTCTCTCTCTCTCTCTCTCTCTCTCTCTCTCTCTCTCCTTGGTGATAGTGAAGGAGGGGAGACGAGGTGAAATTACAAAAGTTGTTGTTACGTAGTGTTTATCAAGGCAGTCACGAATGTTTGCTCACAACTGTACAAACTTGTAAAAATGTCTTCCAACGCAACGTAAAACTTTTCCCTGTTCTAGTTCTCTCTCTCTCTCTCTCTCTCTCTCTCTCTCTCTCTCTCTCTCTCTCTCTCTCTCTCAAGTGTTGTCGTATATATTCAGGAGGGACCATTATATTCTTCGCTTCATATGTTCCTTCCTATTTGGCCTCGGCTCAGTCTATATATCTTTCTCTACTCTGTATTTTTTTTTTCTCTTGCCTTTGTTTTCAGTCTCATCAATTATTCTCTCTCTCTCTCTCTCTCTCTCTCTCTCTCTCTCTCTCTCTCTCTCTCTCGCATTTCGCCTTGATGTCGTCTGAAGTTCTATTTCTGACTTTCTATTACCAGTTTTATTTGGTTTCAATCTGTTTCTTCACCTCGATTATATCATTGCCATTTTCTTTCCTCTTCTGCTCTCCTTTAAACATTCCCTTTTCCCCCCCTTTCCTCTCCGCTATCTAGAATTTGTGATATAACTATTTTTCCCCCTTTCCTTGCTCATTCCCTACACTATCTATATATATCCTATGCCCCTTTACCCATTCCTTCCCCTCTCTCCTCTTTCTTTACCCCTTCACCGACCCCTTACTCCCTTCTTACATTCCTTCGCCCTTCCTCAATCACTTACCCCATCCCCTACCCCTTCATCCCCATCCCCCATCCCTTACCTTACCTTACCTTACCCCCTTCCCTCATCCCCCACCTGTTCGTCCTTTCTGTCTCCTCACGCCGTCCGGAAATGCTCGCACGCGCAGACACTCACTCAAATAAACACACATACATGCACACAAACAGACGAGGCACAAAGGTATACACAAATAAACACACACACATTCACACGAGACACAAAGGTACACATAAATAACACCCAAGCACATACAAACCCAAGGGACACAAATTATTCGCACATAAGTACACACTCATGAACATAAATACAAAGACGAATCCATACTGTGTACACTCACCCAGTAATTCGTGAACTCCATTAACCACGTATTGTTTCCCTGTCTGTTTCAGATGTTCGAAATTGTCTCTGGACCAACCAGTTAGAATACAAATACTAATATATCTCAGGGTTCGAAAGTGGTTGGGAGAGTATACGAACAAATGAGTGGGAATGTCCAGCAGCACACACTTAAGGGGGAAGTTTTGTGTTGGTAAATCTGGAGCAACTGAACCCTCCAAACTATTCCAAGCAACAGAACACTATATTTTTTGCTCTTCTGGTCCCGTTTCCTAGCATACTTTGGAGGAAGCAAGGCACTCCAATGTACCAAAAACGAATTACCACCTTAACCCTAACCACACCAAGACCCAGACACACCACCCCGCCTACACTTGAACACACACACACACAAACACACATTCTTACAGTACAGCCGCACAGAGTGATACCAAATACAGTACCTCTCCACTCAACTGATGTCTACCTTCCTCTTCCTCCCTCTGTCTAAGGCTAATCTCACGTCTCCCTACTCTCCTCCCTTAATTTCATTTTCTCCTCTCATATGTCTTCCTCTTCCCCAACTTTCTTCGTTTTTTCATTCCCTACTCCCTTCTATGTCTCACTATTACGTTCCTTCTTCCACTTTTTCTGCCACCCAATTTCCCTCCATTATACTGCCCTCATAATTTTTTCGTCACTTGTTTTTCTTCCCTCTCTGCCTCCCTTACTAACTTCAATATTTCCTCCTCGTTCGTCTCACTAGTTAATTGATTTCCATCTCACGCAACACTTCAAATCAAAGTGCATCAATAGTACAGTATCTCAAATATTTTTATGTCCACACACACTGTAATCGAAAAAAAAAATTGTACCAACACAACGGAGATAACACCTGAACTCTGTCCCTATAGAAATTGTAGAGTTTTTTGTTCATGACCATATATAATTCACCGATACTTGTGTTAAATTACAGTACACTGGATGGTTGGTTGGTTGGTTGGTGGTGAGAGGAGTGAGAGAGTGAGGGAGTATTCTATTGGTCTTGGGAGTGACCTTGATTGTGTTATGAGAGAGGGAGAGGAGGGGGGTGGGCAGAGAGTAGGGTGTCATCACTGTCTGTTTGTCTGCTTGTTGTCTGCCCTCACTTGCAACATTGGCACAAGTACCAACTGTACCTCCCCTTCCCACACCACCAGATGACATTTTGTCTACTTAAAATAACAACAAATTTATAGTATACTTAAAAGAGTCAGCTCAGAAAAGGTACTATTAAATGTTAACTCTGATTAATTATGTTTATCAATGATCATAGCTAATTACTTGTACCATAGAGTGTAGGCTATGTTTGGAAGGTGACTTTGGCATGCAGAGCGACGAACAAAAACCTTGAATTTCTATCCTTCCTTCTTCCCTCCCCTATCATTTTTACCTCCTTCCCTCCCCTCTCTCCCGGCTCTCAAGTGTGAGTAATATGTATCTTGGCCTTGAAGTAACACAGGTTGCTCTAGGCCATCTATCCTATCCTCCTTCCGTTCCTCCTTACTTTTCTTTTTCCTTCCTTCCTTCCTTCACATTTTTCTTACAGACTTCCTTCCTCACATTTTTCTTACAGACTTCCTCACATTTTTCTTGCAGACTTCCTTCCTCGTTACTCACCCTCATTATCCTTCTTACTCGTTTTATTTCCAACCCTCTGTACGCCTTTACTTCTCCTTTTTTCAAAATAATAACAAGTGTCATTTTTTATATAAATGTTAGGAAATAATCTAGTCTAACTCTATCTCAGAAATTGCGTGCACTGTCGACGTAAAATAAACCTGAACCTCAGTCTTATCATATGTCAGGCTTGTCCTCACTCTGAAGTAGTTGTGAGGACTGTGTGAACTCGACCAATCAGTAAAGATCGTGGTTCTACATTTGTTTCTATTCTCTATACACGTATATCGTTCTATCAATGATCCAGTGACGTTTCGGGAACATATAATTCTGCAATTCTATCGTAGCCTATATGATTTATAATGTGAAGCAATTGGTTTTCTTTCACAGTTTGGAGCAATCAGTAACTTTCCTATTCCCCAAAACAGATGATCCCCTTAAGGACCCTATGATCGTTTATGAAAATAGGAGGCTTCTGATTCCTCCTGACCATGCCACGAAACACGCTCCTTCCCTATAGGTGGTGTTTCGTGGCAATATATGAAGGACTCGCTTATCTCCAATTTTCTTACTACATCACAGGGTCCCTTAATTAAAACTTAGCTAAAACACGTGGACTGACGCTCGGGTAATGTAATGTCATAGGAAGACCCACATATCGAGTTCAAGGTTAATAATTATCCATGGATGTGACTGGTTATCTGTCTGTCCGTCCGTCCGTCCATCCGGTCATCACTATTAGCCCTGGCCTAGAAAACACTAGCACTATAAGTGACGGTCACCTTTTACTATCAACACGCACGCATGATGCAAGAACGAAATGCACCGACGGACTGACACAAGCACACACCAAGCGACACACGAAGCCCCAGCAGGACACAGCAAAACAACCGTGAATACCAGGACAGACCACATGATGTACCACAACACACTACCACCAAATATATACCGGGAGTATAAAGGACACAACGGGAGGATTGAGGACACATAAATAGTACAGAGGACACACCAAGAGCATAAAGGACACATCAAGAGCATAGAGGACAAACAGGAGCATAGAGGACACACCAAGAGCATAAAGGACACACCAGGAGCATAGAGGACACACCAAGAGCATATATGACACACCAGGAGCATAGAGGACACACCAAGAACACGAAGGGCACACCAGGACATCAGCACCAAACCGGACAGACACCCAAAACAGGAAGAACTAGATTCCCTGAACACAATCCCTCCCTCACGTCCCAGAGGAAGCCACCACAATCACCAACAGTATGGTACAGCACATACGAAAAAAATTATATATTGCAAAATACTCATCAATCAATTATAATATGGGCCCCGGTGACTGGTGTAATAACATCTCGTTTCTTGAATCATCTGTTGGGTTTCTTAATATTTATAGCCTACCAAGTTATACAAAGGTAGAGTTGCCGCAGTGAATATTTTATAGCCACAGACGAGCTTCCCTTTACTTCAGTGTAAAAAATAATGTAGGTGATTCTAAGCTAATTAGTGACATTTTATCGCGTACTGTTTTCATTATATATTCCAACTAACACTTACCAATTTTTTAAAGTATACTAACCGGTCATCAATGCAAAACGTCATACTGAACCAAATAATGAACATGAGACAGATGAAGCCAATTTATCCTATGGACTGTATGTACACTTGATAAATAAAAAGAACAGTCACGCCAAAAGGTAAGATGCATTTTCAGAATCCAAGTAACCTAACCCTGAGCCAGTGAAACTAAAAAAAAAAATAACATATATGCTTATTCCTGTCAATATTACATTATGTTCAGAACAACTGTGGGTCATGAGCTGCAGCTAACTTCTGAGTGTGACTGTACGTATCGTGCCGGATGTGTGTGTGTGTGTGTGTGTGTGTGTGTGTGTGTGTGTGTGTGTGTAATAGCTCAAGACAGTGATATGTGCACACAGTGATATCGAAACCCGAGATAACGTTCATAATGTCACAACTCAAAGGTTACGAATGTGTAGCTACTGCATAGAGAAGGGACAGTAGTAGGCTATACATGAATATCTGTCCATGGTGGTGCTAACGATCGCATTCATTATTATTGTAGTGCAGTCCGTCTATGGAGTCATCGTATACCGGTACCACGTCAATACCATCAATGTTCTTGCATAAGGATCTACTGTATGTATCACACTCATTTCCCAAGCTCATTATTATTACAGGTAGATGCCTTTGTATGACTGATTGGTACACCTGGGTCTGATTGGTCTGTACACAAAGTACATAGGTATATACGAGACTATAATTACATACCTAACAACCTCATTCATTAAGGGTGGAAATTTGTGTTGGTAAATCTGGAGCAATTGAATCCTCCAAACTATTCCAAGCACCATTATTTTTGTTCATCTGGTCCTGTTGTTTCCTGGCATACTTTGGAGGAATCAAGGCACTCCAATGTAACAAAAGTGAATTACCCCCTTAAGATAATCCATTGACCTATATTCTGTAGAGTGTAGAGGGATTTTTATGTATTTTTGTACGATGTTATACTATGGGAGGCCTTCTGATGTGGGCTACTTGAAGGGCTGCTGATTCCTCCAAACTATGCAAGGTAACAGACAGGCACATTAGTATACAAGTCGTAGGTCTGTTTTGTAGTATACTTTGAAGGAATTAGTGGCTCTCCAGGGTCTCCACTTCCCCAACAACACAACACTTGCTTATAATATAATTGTTTGTTATATTATTGGTCTTCACGAAATACCTAAATGGTCTAACTGATTTTGTCTGCCAGTGACTATTGCTTTGAAGGAATGTAAGGGTATATACACAAACACACTTGCATGAACACACATCACACACACACACACACACACACATCAACAGCCTAAATATAGGATAAAAAAAAAAACAGCCTTGCACGTCTACCTTTGTATAGCACACACACACACACACACACACACACACACACACACACACACACACACACACACACACACACACACACACACACACACATATATATATATATATATATTTATATAGAAAAACTGCCCAAATATAGGAAAAAAAATCAGACTTGCACGTCTACTTTTGTATAGCACACACACACACACACACAAATCACATTCAGATTCACGACAATTTCTTTGGCAAACAATGTCTGACACTCGCCACATTCCTGGGACGCGTAACACCTTCCATTCTTATCTTATAAATTTCCTCTAGTTTTGTAAATTATGGGTTACAACACAATACTGGTTCCTTCGTCACTTCCTAAACGACTTGCAATATTATAATTTCCACAAGAAGGAAAGTTTGAAATTGAAGGAGAATTGTGTGGTTCAGTCAACAAATCAAAAATACATTACACTGTTTTGCAATATGAGAAGAAGATTGCGTCGGAGTGCGAAAAAACGACCGTAAAAATCGAAAATAAAAACACTAGTCATAGCAAGAAATATGTTGAGGTCATGAATATATATATCATGGAAGGCTACAGATTCCACAATATTATGTTACGAAAGGCGAATACCTCTCTATATGTGTAGGATATAAAATTTCGTCGCAGAGTTTGGAAGAATCAATAGCATATCAATTCGCCCATAATAGATTACCTTCTTATAAAGAGTTATATAACATACCCTAACTTTCCTGCAGAGGTAAAAAAATAAAAACAATAAAAAATGTAAATCTGTACCAACCACCGCCAAATAAAAAGTTTTAATAGAAAAACCTAATGCACCAATAGCAAATATACAGCACCAATCACAGTCCAAAATTAATGTAGCAATATTGAGTAAAATTGAACCAAACATAAATGGATATTGCAGGAGTATTGTGATTGCAAGGTGGTGTGATGAGTGTGCTGGTGGTAGAGAGTGGGTGGGGGGGAAGGGTAAAAAAAAAAATGGAAGGTGGAAGTGAAGGACAGAAAGAATAAGGAAGGAGAGTGGAAGGAAAGAAGGGGGCGGGAGGAAGGGAGGAATGAATGTGGAAGGTTGGAGGAAAAGGGGAATAGCCTATATAGAAGAGAGAAGAAAACGTACAGGATAGAGAAATATAGAAGGGAAGGAGAGAGAAGGAAGGAAGGAGGAGGAGGAGGAGGAGGAAGGAAGGAAAGAAGGAGGAGGAAGGAAGGAAAGAAAGAGGAGGAAGGAAGGAAGGAAAGAAAGAGGAGGAAGGAAGGAAAGAAAGAGGAGGAAGGAAGGAAAGAAAGAGGAGGAAGGAAGGAAAGAAAGAGGAGAAAGGAAGGAAAAAAAGGAGGAAGAAGGAAGAAAAGAGGAGGAAGGAAGGAAGGAAAGAGGAGGAAGGAAGGAGATACAGCAGAGAAGTGAGAATAAGTCAGTAAGCTGTAGGTAGGATGACGAAGGAAGTGGACGAGGAGGTGGGAAACATAATTATGGGGGAATCCAGGAAAGGTGGAAAGGAAGTGGTTGAGGAGGAATAAGATATCAGGAAAGGAGGAAAAATGAGTGGACGGATGGGAGTGGGAAGAAGAAGGCAAGTAAAGAATAAAGAATTAAATGACGGTAGAGAGGGAAAGAAGGATACAAAAATGAAGTGGGAAGAGGGAGGGAGGGAGGGAGGGAAGGAAGAATATCACCAAATGGGAAGGGGTCATGTCAGGTCAAGGGTTTATTTTAAGGGGTGTACTGTACCTACCTCTACCTGCCAGCTCTCGGACTTGACACCTTCTTCAAAACAAGGCCTATATTTACAACCAACATAATCATCTCAAGAAAAACTCACACACGCTCTTCATAATTTAGGTTGCCGAGATTTTCCTATAGTGAATTGGAGGGAGGGCTGCTGATACCTCCACTCTGGGCCACAAAACAACACGTACTGAGGCAAGTGAGGGAGCCTTTGTTTCGTGGCAAAGTCTGGAGGAGTCTGTATCATGCACTTCCACCACAACACATGGCTACAGTTAAGAGGGAGACACAGCTGTACCCGCATTGTGTTACAGGCTTGTTTAATAATGATCTTACGCCCGTCACTCAGAATTTGGACATCTGAATGACTCCACAACAAACATAGAAAATTTTACAAGAGGATAATGTACAGCCGGAATATATTATGAGGCTATGTATAGTGATTCCTCCAAACTATGCCAGAGAACAACAAACCACTTCATGATACAAGTAGGTAATCTGTTCTGTGTCATAATTTGGAGTGATCACTAGCAATCCATTTCGACCACACCTTATTACCCCTAAACAACCTAAATTCTACGTATAGGCTATATAGTTTGTAAGCAAATACGATGCCAATAGGGAAGGAATAACGGTACTCGAAATTATGATAACAAATAAAGCCAAAATGAACGTCAACCAAGCCTCGGACTTAAGGACCCACGTGATGTTTCGTGGCTTAATCAGGAGGAATCAGAAGCCTCCAATTTCCATACACGATCACAGGGTTCTTAATAAACTTACAATATATATATATATATATATATATATATATATATATATATATATATATATATATATATATATATATATATATATATATATATATATATATATATATATATATATATATATATATATGCCTTTTCACGTACAGTGTATAGCCTAACACGACGGATTGTTTTTTTCTCTATCATAATGTAAATAATCATAACCTCAGTGTATATTATATAGTATATATATAGAATAGATTCACCGTGTCACTAACTTTTATTCAACTACAACCCACTCACCTCAAGTTACAGAAAGCTGTAGAGGCGTGAAAAAAGTAAGCCTGTTGATAGACCTCCTTGCAATCATATACGTGGAAGTTACAGGAGTGAGTGAGTGAGTGAAAAAAGTGTGTGTGTGTGTGTGTGTGTGTGTGTGTGTGTGTGAATAAATGAGCTAGTGGGTGAGTGAATATGAGCGAGTGGGTGAGTGAATAAATGAGTGAATAGATGAGTGAGGAGGAGGGACCACTGGGCTTACTCACTGACTGGCTGGTCGGGTGAGTCAAGATGAGTCACAAACCCGACTTCCGGCCACCTACAAGACAAGTGACCCCAACCCACCCACTCACCCAGGACTCGTGAGGTGTACCCAAGGTCTATCTATCTGCCCCCAAGATCAAGAGAGAGATCTTGTCTGCCCCATTCCTCCCTTCCTATCTTCCTCCCTCCTGGTCCAATTCATTCTGGTGCATAGCCTACAAGTCTAAATAAATAAATAAATAAATAAATATATAAATAATTAAATATATGAATAATCAAATATATAAATCAATACCGGTACAATGAACATACACTGTACATACATTGTTATAAACATACATATATACACTTACACAATAAAATATAGGCTATGAGTGTTTGGATACATTTATGAATGTTTGGATACATACAAGGTTATGTGGAATTAGCTACTGTATACAGAATTTTGGTTCATTTGGTGCCTTATGTGACAGATCAAATGATAAGGCAAAACAAATGACGACTACAGACCCAAAGAAAAATTGGAGTATTTTTGGATTCTTACGTCGTCGCTACATTCTGAAACGCCACATGGAATAGTTGATCAAGACCTCTCGACCATACGGTACTTATTTTCATTCCTCCTCTCATTTATTATTTTCTTTCAATTCTTCCTCGTGTTTCCTTCTTTCTTCCGTTCCAATATTTTACTCTACCTCCAGGCAATAACAACATTTCTTTCATCTAGGTTTATAACATCGCAGCCCAATGTAATATATCCTATAGTAACAAGATTGTATATACTTAAATCGTCACAGAGAGAATAATAATTTCCACCATACAAAGAGTAATAATATATACAATTATACATATACAACTTTCCACCATCACCCTCAACTCATGGTTCAAGTACATCAGTGTTGGGGAGGTTCCACTCACATCCCCTCCTCCTTGTCTGCTCCCTCACACTTCACCAGGTATAATCCTTATCCGGCCCTCGCTGACAAATATTTAACCTCTGTGTTGGGGTCCGGTCGCTGCAAGTCGAGGGCAGTAAATATACACCACTCGGGTTCAATTAATTGGTGTTATGATTCCTCTTCCAAATTCACCGAGCACTGTTTCCTTACAATCAAATTCACAGCTTACCATATCTTTCCTATCTAAATCATCTTCCACCACAGGAGACTTGGCTTACTGACTGACTGAAGGATTGACTGACTGTAGATACAACAAACACTAATGGTAGCACAACTTGAGCTGTTGTAACGAAAAAATAAATAAATTATATCCGAGAAGCTTTAAATGATCTGTTCAGGACCGAAGAAGGTACTTCTTCGGGACTTCTTTCAGGACTACAGAGTTGGACTATTGTAAAAAGATAATGAAAAGCCGTCTACTGGTTGCTGAAACCAGGAAATCTACATTTAACATCTAACATTTATCCTTTAGCTCAATAAGTAACCCTTTGACAACGTATATAAAGTTTGTGATGACATTTTAAATTCTCTGGTGTTTGTCTATCATATATATCATCGCAAACGAAAGCCACTGTTTATAGTTTAACTATTCATAACCTAGCAGGTATTCTTCTGTCATCCGAAAAACAGAATATTAGTTAAATGTAAAATTATCTACGGTCCAAGATATTAGTAAACATACAGGCGAAGTACAAACAACTATAATTTTATCCTTCGTGACAAAAAAATAAAGCAACACCGAAGAATTATAGATCATCATTCTTTCAAAAAACAACAAACAATTAACTATTATATTAGAGGTTTGTTCTACAAGCCTCTTACAAAACAACCCAACAGGATGAAGTATTAACCATCCTTCTGGTACAATGACGCCACTTGGGGATTTTCTCCTGCCTGACGTCACACGAACCAGAAGAGCTCACACACACACACACACACACACACACACACACACACACACACACACACACACACACACACACACACACACACACACACAAAGCCCTCAGAATGGAATACCTAGGACTTACTGGTACATATGCACGCTAGCATACATAACACATACTGTATACGCATGTATGTTAACATATAACACACACACACACACACACACACGTAAGTTACGGGATCTCTGATGATGCCAACTGGAGGCTACTGATTCCTCCAATTAGTGCCGTACACTAAACAACACAAAGTAGTCTGTTCCGTGGCATAATTTAAGATGGGTGGCCAAAAATTTGTTAACAAGATCGTACCCCCGTACAAAAGCTGGAGATCATACCTATATTCATTCAAACTGAATTAGAAAACATAACAATATATGTTACACTGAAGCAAATGTGTTCCTTGGCACACATTTGGAGGAATCAGTAGCCTCGATTACACTGACTTCATAAACAGTCCACATAAAATGCACATCATAGACAACTCATCACTAGCCTACAAAACATTACTCACCACACTTCATTTCCTCTTCAGGTATACATCGCCCTCATTCTCCTTAATTTTCCTATTGATTAGTAAGGTATTTAGGTTGACTAGAACTTGGGGTGTGACGTTACAGGAAGTCAAATTTCCACACACACACACACACACAAAAAAAGACCCATGCATGTACTGCCCAGGAGAACATGTTTACATTACCCAACCATGCAAGTCTGTTTTTGTTAGGTTATCTCTCTTGACATTATGGTTTCAGGGGGAGGGTGTGTTTAGAAGCGTTTTGTGTCGGAGAAAGAGGAACTGAAAATTAATGTTTGTGCAGTATCGGTATGTATAGTGATTGATTGATTGATTGAAATTTGGTGATGCAACAGCGAGGTCATATGGCGCCCGAGGAGGAAGGTGATTGTGAGGTGGGACAGTAAGCACAAAAGGTAACAGATGGAAAAAAGAATGGACAGTTGGAGAAGTGACAGCCTCTTTTTAGTCCCCTTTTATAACCAACAGGGATACTGGGAAGGTATAGGCTAGTCATGTAGAAAGAGCATTGAGGCTTAAAGTTCACGGAATTATGAATAATATTGTTCACTCCCCTTTTCCTCTCTCCAGTAAACTGTAACCTCTTTTACAGTGTAAATTATCTCTAACAACACAAATCTCTCTCTCTCTCTCTCTCTCTCTCTCTCTCTCTCTCTCTCTCTCTCTCTCTCTCTCTCTCTCTCTCTCTACAATACGTCCTGGCGATGTCACCATCCTTATCAAACCTTTTTCCTTTGTAAAGATTTCCCAAAGGTCTGACGTAAGTAATAACACAAGGTTACCTAACACACACCGTATCAGCGACACAGGTTGCTTACAGTCACCAGCGACAGTTTGTGATAACGATTCTTCACATAAACAATTAAAACTCAAACAACAGAAAAATGGAAAGGAAGTCAGAATCTAAAAAGGAAGCATAGATAACTTTAATGGATATATCGTAACATATTTAAAAAGAGAGATAATCCGAGTTAGGGGAAAAGATAACCCGAGTTAAAGGGACGTATTGTCATAGTTAAAAACCAAGGGGAGATAAAAACTTGACAGCAAGATAATGCGAGTTAAAGGTAAAATCCTCCGTCTAATACATAATATACAGAAAAAGGAGTATACTGTAATATAAATGCTAAACCAGTATTTACAATAACACTACTTAACAGAATCAAGTAAACACCTTTGAGTGGTAGCATGATGTACTTCTTTTCAGATATATTATGATGATGTGAATTTCGCTCTACATTCTACACGTTACAAAGAACATTATTAAGACTTTGACTATCAGTAGTTTCTCCTTTGATCAATATAATGACACATCCTTTACATAAGATTAAAAAAAATGTAAACTGCCAGAACAAAAGTAATCGGTCATTCAATTTAACAGTATAATAAAAACTAGCAATTTTATTTAATTAAAAGATATGTATCATAGCCTACTGTAGAAGTACTGATTTTCCGTGTCATATACTGAATGTCTAAATATCACGTATAAACAGACATCCATGATTACTGATACTACAAACACCATAGGATTCGTCTCGTTCACCTTCAAAATTCACCTCACCAACTTCAGGTATAATTATTTGCTTCATGGCAGTATATGAGGTGAATAAACTCGGTACTATACTCTATAATTGCCCTCTGCAAGTGTCCTGGGCTCCATTAACAATAGACTACTTCCCACACTATGAAGAACACAACGCCCTGACCACACAACACACCAGCCAAGGACAGATTGTGGCTTCTGAAAACTGGCCACATCCGATCCTACCCGAGGCTCACACAGACGAGGGCCTCGGGTTATAAATCATGTCAAGTGTTATTACAGAGGACGGTATACTTTTGTTACATTCGAGAGCCTTGATTCCTCCTAAGTTTGCCATGAAACAGGATCCGATTAACAAAAATGCTGGTAGCCTGTTGCTTGGAATAGTTTGGAGGCATCAACTGCTCTTGATCTGCCAACATTGTACTACCCCCTGTAGGAGGATGTCTCTTGTGGTCAACCTGGAGGGCTGCTGATTCCTCCAAACTATGTTAAAAATAGTCTGTCTGTTTTCTGGCACAGTTTGGAGGTGGAATCAGATGCCTTCCAAAAATGTCCACAAACTATTAACCTCTTAACCTTTACAACAACTGCAGACAATCATTAGTTTTCTCTCCAACACCGGCCGAATTTGCTTGTCGGAGAGAGCAAGGGACGGAAGCACTCCTCACATCCTGCACTATTTAACTTAAAGGGATAATGTGGGTGAACTTGCCTTTGTGTCTGCGTTGCCTTCGAACAATGAAACAGAGATCCCCTACAAGCATAAGAAGAAAAAGAATTTTCCTGCTGAAAGAATTTATAACCAACACTGAGACTACTGCAGGTTATTATGTGCAGAGATGTAAGTAATTCCAGATTCCTGGATTCAGATCAAGAACCGGAGTTCTCCCAAAATCTAATTACTTGTTACCAGTCACAAGGTAAACAAAAATTCTGCAAAAACTCACAAAACTTTCTCACGTAATCCAGCTAACAAACAACCAAACCGAAACAAAAACATAACTTGGAAGGCGGAGGAAATTATAAACTTTTGTTTTGAGTAATATCAAGAGTAGCCAATCCTATCAGTGCCAACACAAGTGTGGGTTAGGTGCAGTGAGTGAATCTTTGCCTTACTAAGATGTTCAAAAATCCCACATACACACTATGATATTCAGTACTCACACCTACAATGGTATTTTGTATTCCAGTCTATTGTGTTCAAGTATCTCAGTGAACGTAGGCTATTGGACCATTTCAGTGTGTGTAGTGTTCCCACCTCTCCTACTGTCCCGTCACGTACCTGAAACAGAGATAAAAACAGGAATTAATCTAAGTGTATGAGACAATTTATATGCAGAATACAGACACATGTATATATTCATATCATTAATTGTATAGTTCATAAATCAATGATATGGTTATGCAGGAGATATAGATAACCGCCCTACAACATAAAATTATACTGTATATAAACCGCTACAATGTTATAGTAAAATAGAGGAATAGTTTGATCAGTCATATTTCAGTAACAAATACTCACGATGCTAATAAACATAATGATATGAGAACATAATAAATGATTGCCAGTCACGAGGCTCAGCTTTGGTGAAAATGTTGTAAAAATCCACACATAACGTTTTACTCATCTTGCTAAATAAAAAAAGAAAAGAGGTAGAATCAGAGACGAACAAAAACATTATCCTAACAAAGAAACCGAACCTAAAACAAACACGGGGAAAAGATAAGAACAAGAATAATGACAGTGTTAATGCTTTTATTTACATTCGACGTACTCGTTTGTCCATCAAGGGTCTTTCTTTACAAATAAAAATAAAAAGTATACAAGTAAACAGAGAGAGAGAGAGAGAGAGAGAGAGAGAGAGAGAGAGAGAGAGAGAGAGAGAGAGAGAGAGAGAGAGAGAGAGAGAGAGAGGAGAGAGAGAGAGAGGAGAAGAGAGAGAGAGAGAGAGAGAATCACGTGCACTCGTATACAGAGAGAGAGAGAGATCACGTGCACTCGTATACAGAGAGAGAGAGAGATCACGTGCACTCGTAGAGAGAGAGAGAGAGAGAGAGAGAGAGAGAGAGAGAGAGAGAGAGAGAGAGAATCACGATGCACTCATATACCACTCCCTTTCCTGTCCTTTCACAACACTCTCCTCCCATCCTTTCATCACGTCCCTTCCTTTCTCTATCCTTGCCTGTAAACCCCATGACCTCTTCATTGGTTCACTCCCTCCGTTCCTCCCTTTCTCAAACACGCATCTCCCTCTCTCCCTTCCCTCTTCTTCCCCTCACGTTCTCTAAGCTAATACTAACTCTTACTTGCCCCTCTCTTCCTTCCCTCACTCACTCACTCACACTCACTCCTCTCTTTGCCTATCTAAAACAAACTTCTCTTCACTCCCTCCCACACCACCTCTCTTCTTTCCTCTCTCCCCCGTTCTACACACCACTCCCCCTCG
>JAWQEG010007934.1:0-15000 GCA_033782935.1 Petrolisthes cinctipes
GTAGTAGTAGTAGTAGTAGTAGTAGTAGTAGTAGTAGTAGTAGTAGTAGTAGTAGTTGTTGTAGTGTGTGTGTGTGTGTGTGTACAATTGTATAATAATATTCGTGTCTAAAACAAACCATTCGATATGAAGTGTAGTAAATTTCCCAAAAGTGAAGTAATTTGCGACTGATTATGTAAATTCAGTGAGCCGTGACCTCCAGGCAAAGTTGATCTCTCTCTCCCTCTCTATCCTTGACCTTCACCCTCAAAGAGAAGCAAATTAGGCCAAGTGGTGTGTCCAACTTTAGAGCACTTACCTTCATTCCTGATTACTGCCACCACTTCTGTCAGAGACATAATCTAAATGTATTAAGGTTATATTATTCTCCCAGTTCAGTTCCAAGAGATATTCTAAATTTTGTAAGTAATAATAATAATAATAATAATAATAATAATAATAATAATAATAATAATAATAATAATAATAATAATAATAATAATAATAGTGATAATGATAATAATAGTAATAATAATAATAATAATAATAATAATAATAATAATAATAATAATAATAATAATAATAATAATAAAAAAAAAAAAATAATAATAATAAAAAAAAAAAAAAAAAAAAAAATAATAATAATAAAGCCAGTGCCAATCACCTTTCAATTCATCTCAGTCTCTCTCAAACAACACAGGATTCTGTCATCACCTCATATCCTCTTAAATCAAATGGGTAATAACAAAGATCAGATGACTACGAGGAAGAGAAGCGTTTTTTTTTTTACTCCCATCACTCTTTCAGCCTCTGTGTATGGAACTGTGGCTTCACATGACATATAACCTCATTTAATACTTTAAGCAATTCCCATCATATCTTACGTAGACTGATGTAATCCCATGAGTTAAGACACTTGATGGAGAGGCTGACAGTATTATGCCTTCCTTCCCAGTTACTCAAGCGTTATTCTTCTTTTCAACTTCACTCTACATGGACAATAATAGCATACTTATTTTCCCTCGATTTTTCTACAATAATTTCTGCGTAGTATCATCCCTATATGAGTCTAATCACATCATCACCACTTCGGAAAATGCTAAATTATTTTATTCAAACCAGAGAACTTGCTGCAAGATGTCCATTATATTAAAACACTTCCAAGGCCAATTCCAGACAATTTCATTCGTCATAGAAAATAGAGGTCTCTCTCACCCTCTCTTCCTGTGCCCACGCAAGCACATGTAATACTTACTCTCTCTCTCTCTCTCTCTCTCTCTCTCTCTCTCTCTCTCTCTCTCTCTCTCTCTCTCTCTCTCTCTCTCTCTCTCTCCCATTCCACACTTTTATTCTTCTTCTGCTGACCTGCCTCCGTAAATTTTTCAAGGGGGATGGCGCGGTCATCCATCACACTCTGCTGCCGAAGAGAATCAGAACCTCCATCCCCGTCCCTCCCCTTCGATCCTCCTCCTCCTCCTTTCTTATTCTTCTTTACAAATACACAATAAATCTCTTGTGTTCCTCGTACTCAGCTGTCTCATGATTTATATATGGTTCATCGGTGTTATATTTTTTGGTTGTATCTTTTTCCACCTTTGTCATGGATCGTGTATCAATATTTTGTTCACTGGTTTTGGATTTAGTTATATATATTTTTTTTTAAAGTTTAAGTCGTATCTGTTATGAGTGTTTCCTTGGATAAATCCCAGAACTATAATGACGAAAGTGGACTGCAAAGAGGACGAATATAATTTCTGTTCATGTTTGGGACAGCAAACTTCAAGCAGCTCCAGTCTACCCTACTCTACTCTACATGCTAGTCGTAGAAACCACATACAGACATATCCGCACACACACACACGGATATAAATGGTGAAACACACACACATAAACACGCACTGAAACAAGCAAGCAAGCCTTTACTATCTCGTACACACACACACACATACACTCACACACACACACATACACACATTCACACACACACAACATTCACACACACACACACACACACACACACAAAGACAAGCACACACACACACACACACACACACACACACACACACACACACACACACACACACACACACACACACACACACACACACACACACACACACACACAAAGACAATCATGAAACAAACGAGCCACGAACTTAACTCTGGCGCACATTAAACTTGAAGCCAGTCCACCCACACAACTAACTCAGCTTCTCTTTCTTCACTCAAGTTATCCCACTAATAATCTTACAACATCTGGAATCTGACGAGCTTTCCTTTAAATCCAGAACTTATATTTGGAGTCTATTTTTTTTTTTTTTTATCCTTTTGTGAAACCAAGAACGATATCATTTCCTTCTCAGATGATAGTTTGATCCTCTACCTGATAGCTTTTTCCCCTTCAGTCAGTCCGTCAGCCAGTAGTTAGCCACGTGAAGGGAAGTCAAATAATTTATCTTTCTACGTTACGAATGATATCTTTCTTTATCTATTTTTCTCTTCGTCACTCCTCGATTCTCTATTTCTGAGTTCAACATCGGGACACTATCTGTCTGCCACCCTCAACAAGCCAGCTGGTCTATCTATCTATCTATCTATCTATCTATCTATATACAATATAATTTTGATAACTGAGGCTATTTTGTCTTCCTGTCCTGGTGTATTATCGACCTTGGGCAACCTTGTTTTCGCCGTCGCCGTGAGAAGGTCCGTGGGTGTGTTACTCTCTCGGGAAATCTGTCCGAAGGTTACCCCTGAATAAGTAAAGCGTCCCCGAAGGCATGATATCTGAGGTTGCAGCCAGCTCTCTGACACCTTGACTCTCTCACACACATTTACACATCCATTTTCACGTCAGTCAAATCCGCGGGAGATCTAGGGCTTCGGGAGTAGGTAGGGAGGGTGGGAGGAGGGTAGTAGAGAAGAAAGGGAGAGAAGAGGTGGCGTTATGAGAGAATACAAGTGAGAGGAGAGATTGGAACGAAAAGTGGAGAATTGGGATAAGATTGCAGTTCGGTAGTTCGGTAAATGGAGGATGTGCTGAAGGAAATAGGGAATAATATAAGAGGAATAGAGGAAGGTAGGATAATTAATAAAAACAAAAATGAAAAAGGATAAAATAATGCGAACACTGGGAGAAAAAGCAGAGCCATTTCGAACTACAGAGGGACAAAAGTTTATTTCCAGTTCACTCGAAAAAGACGGAAGGAATGACTTTGTATGCATTCTGTGGGGCATGAGATAGATAAACATTAAGATAAAAAGAGAGACAAACAGAAATAGTGATTGAGAGAGAGCAAAATGGACAAGAAAGAAAGAGAAAAGACAAATATAAGGAACAGTGAAAGAAAAAAAAAAATGAAAAAAAAGAGCTTCACCCACGAATGCCGATAAATTAATGTTGATAGCAGTACAGTCACTCAAATAGACACTCTCCCTTCATTTCTTGTAAAGCCTCATGACACCAAAAACCTCACTGCTAGTTTATAGTGTAGAAACTTTAAAGAAACACAACACTACACATAGGGCACAGTAAGTGAAATACGGGTTGGGATTACCGTAGACTTTTTGCGGGTCGAGTCTGTTTCACCAGTATTGTTTTTCTTGCCTTGCCTTGTTTGTTGGTGTTATTTCTCTTTCTTTTTGAGCGATTTTCACACGCTTTCTGGTCTAGAGCAGGGATAGGGAAGGTAAGAGAAGTATATTGAGAGGTGGAAGTTAGTGTAGCTGCCGAAGAGGAGGGAGTAAGGAGGGAAGTGTGTAGTGGTTAGAGAAGGGCAAAGTCCATTAAATATATCTATTTACAGCGACAAGGAGGAAGAATGATGATGCACAATAGGAAAAAAAATGTGAATGTGCTCAGAAAAAAAGACCTTGAAGTCACTAGGGAAATTGAGACAGACAAAAGAAGGATGATAAGAGATGTAGGTTGTACGGGTGGAAGGAACGGGGTGTTTGTGTGATGGAGGAGGGAGAGAAAATTACATAAAACCCTTTTATTCGCAGCGATGGAAAGAGAGCAGAAGACAAGAAGGCAAGATGACAACTAGAGAGGTAAATATGAGGAAGGGTGATGTTCATGAGAAACAGTGTAGAGGGAAGGTGAGAAAGATAGAAGAAACGAAGGAGGAGAAAATGGAACAAGACCGTGAAATAGATGATGATGATGGTGAAAATTATGATGGTGATGATGATTACTGTTATGATGGTAATAATAATGATAATAATGGTAAGAAACGTGACAATGATGATGATGATGATGAAGGTGGAAATGGAAGGAAAGGAAGATCTTAATTCTGTAGTTGAACGAGCTTGAAACTAGAAAAGGAGAGAGAAAAGAGAAAGACGAAGATAAAAAATATTGTTAGAGAGAGGAAGGTGAAGAGAAGTCGAGGGGAAAAGTAAGAAAAGATGAGGAAGAGGAAGACGGAGGGAATGAGGTCAGACGAAACGGATATTGTATGGAGGAGAGGAGCAGTTCTGGTGAGAGGTGTCAGGGAGAGGGACCGTGAAAGGGTGAAGAGGAGGATGGAATGAAGATGGAGAGGAGGAGGTGGTCATGGAGGTGAAGGATGTACACGAGAAAGAGGAGGAGAATGAGGGAGAGAAAAGGATGGAAAGGAAGGATGAAGAGGAAGAGATGGAGGGGATTTAGTAGTCGTGGAAGGAGGAGATGGAAGGGATGGAGGAAAGAGAGAAGGAGAAGGAAGAGTAAAGGGATTGAAAATTATTACAAATAACGCAAACAGGGACATGCATATTTCTCCCTAAGTTGTTGCTCGCTGAATCTATTTATTTACTAGGATAGAACCGTACAGAACTGTAATTGGAGGATATGGAGGTTGAAGTATAGAAAAATCAGAGAAAGAGAATGAAGAAAAAGTATAATAATAGTAGGAAGAGGAAGAGAAAAGAAAGAAGAGCAAGAGAAAAAGGATTTGTAAGAAGAAAGAGATATAAGAAAAGGAATATTATAGAAAGGAATGAGAAAGGGAAGTGGTGGTGGTGGTGGGGGAAGGGAGGGGACGAAGGTGTAGAGATTGAGTTGAGGTGAAGTGGAAAGCGACTGTGAAGGAAGGAAATGATGAAGACAGCGAGGTGAAAGCAGAGAGATGCGAGGGGAGGCCGAGTTAAGAGGAAAGTGTGTGTGTGTGTGTGTGTGTGTGTGTGTGTGTGTGTGTGTGTGTGTGTGTGTGTGTGTGTGTGTGTGGCCAGAGTGAGAAGCGAGCAGGAGAGGAAACAAAGGGAGGAGAGTGAAGGAAAAGAAGAGGTAAGGACATGTGTGTGTGTGTGTGTGTGTGTGTGTGTGTTAGACAGAGACAGAGACAGAGAGACAGACAGCCAGCCAGCCAGCCAGCCAGACAGACAGACAGACGGACAGACAGACAGACACAGACACAGACACAGACACAGACACAGACATAGAGAGAGAGAGAGAGAGAGAGAGAGAGAGAGAGAGAGAGAGAGAGAGAGAAGGGTTGGTTAGATAGAGGACCTAGTATATATATTACCACCATTACCCCTGGCTGGCCTCTACTCTACTGCCGCCATGGAGGCTACCAAGACATTAGTGGCTTCCTTGCACACCACACGCACACTCACACTCACACACACGCACAGGCACAAATCTACACAGTTGTGGTTTCCTTGAACACCACACGCACAGTCACACACACGCACATGTCATGAGTGTCTTACATGCATACATACATATACATACATACACATACATACACACACACACACACACACACACACACACACACACACACACACACACACACACACACACACACACACACACACACACACACACACACACACACACACACACACACACACACACACACACATCCATCCATACATACATACATTCAAACAAACACACACACAAACAAAACAAACAAACACACACTTACTGCACACCACACACACATACACTTACTTTCACGGACATATGCACAAACATACACATTTATTGCACACACCACATGCACGCACATGCACAAGACATTAGTCGCTTCCATACACACCACGCATACACACGCACACATGCACGAACATACACACTAATACATGTAGAAAAACATCACAAAATCACAAAATTATGATGATTCCATGTCGTTTTTATGTTCTTCAAAAATCTCCATTACCCACACACACGGGAAATATGTAATACCTCTCTTTCCTAACTACCATAACTGATACAAACTTACATTAGGAACACATTTACATACCTGTATATATATTTCCTCTCGTCCCATTTGACATGAATAACTTAATGTACATTTTCCGAGCCATTTACATTTTTGTCTGGGCCAACAAATCACCATATTCACGCTGTGTATAATCACCCCTATGAATATTATCGTAATGGGGCGGGGAAGGGATAAATTCTCTACGGTGGGTGGTTGGGTTGATTAGAGGTGACTTAAGGGACCCTGTGTCGTAGTCAGAAAATTGGAGGTAAATGAGTCCTTCAAATATTGCCACGAAACACCACCTATAAGGAAGGAGCTTGTTTCGTGGCATGGTTAGGTGGAATCAGAAGCCTCCATTTTTTATGCACGATCACAGGGCTCTTAAGGGGAGTGTCCTACCTAGTATGGGAATTGTAAAGATACTGATTCCTACAATCTATACCTGAAAACAAACCCCCCTCCCATATGAATGTATACAGGGAATGTGTTTTAAAGCAGAGTATTGGAAGGTTATATTAACAACAAAATGCCCTCAAAAGGATACTTCCCTTAATACACTATACCACCCACAGTAATGTTACACCAATAATACACTATACTGCACAGCTAAGTAATATAATATGGTATAATACACTATACAACCTACACTAATAATACAAACATAATAAACTATACTGCCCTGCTAAGTGATATAAATATAGTATTATACACTATACCTCCCACACTAATAATACACCCATAATACACTATGCTGCCTAGCTAAGATTTGCCCAGGGGGGCTGACTTTATTCTCTGTAAAACTAGCCATCCTCCACAGGGCTAGAATAAAAATTGTTGTCGGATCTGGTCACTTTCTAGTGGATTTGACGAGATCTGCCCACATGGCTTAAAAATCCACGTGAGGTGTATTTTGATTTTTCACTGCGACCAGAGCATACCGGGGATCTGTGGAGCAGGATGCCATTCTGCCCCGGGAGAACATCAACAACAACAACAACAACAACAACTGCTTAGCTAAGTAATATAAATATAGCATAATACACTATACCACCCACACTAATAATACACCCATAATACACTGTACTGCTTAGCTAAAAAATATATATGTAGCTTATTATAATGATGAAGATTTGTACCGTAGTGACTATAATATAATACTGATAATTTGTAATGAAGTTTTGGGGTTGGACTGAGTTACTATAGTGGAGATATGAGGTTAATTATAAGCAGAGGTAGTGATGAGTCGTAATAGTGATGTACAGACGTTGTGGTGAGTTAATGTATTGGAAGACTAGAGTAGGGATAAGCAGGGATAGTTGTGAGTAATATTGGTAGTGAGTTGGGGAAGTGGTGAATTAGCATTGTTGTGAGCTGAGGTATATATTGGTGATCTGGGATGGGGTGTGATGGAACCGAGTTTATATTAGGGGCAAGTCTATGTAAAGGAGTGAAGAGGATGTGAAGGTGTGGTATATGAGGAAGAAGAAAAATAAGAGATTGTGAGAGGAGAATATACTACAGAGAATGAAATGCTGCAATGATGATAAAGACAACGATGAAAGAGTGTAGGACATTATTACAAAGTTTATGTGGGTGTGCTTTATCGCGAGAACTCACTGTGGGTAGGAAACTGTGGGTGAGAGGATTGGGGGAAGAAAAAATATTATGAGTGAGAGAGGGAGACGTAAAGAGTGTGATGGAGAGGATAGTACGAATGAGTGTTGTTTGACAATAAGATCTTTTTGAAGAGAATATCGTGAGTGCAAAACTTTACGAGGTGTTGTGAGAGGGACATTATGGGTGAGAACACGGTGGAGAGGAAACAGGTACTGGGAATAGCAATGCAAATATACAATATGATAATGGATATTGGTGAAAAAGGAATGAGATCACTTCGATATGAGGAGAAAAGGGAAATGCACATTGAAAAGAAAAAAAATTAGCTGAAGAATAAAACCATATGAGATGCAGCCTAAAAAAAGAATTTACATTAGAAAAAAAATATTAAATATCGAGCAAGGAGGAAATACACGAGTTAAACATGAAAGTCAACACATATATATATATATATATATATATATATATATATATATATATATATATATATATATATATATATATATATATATATATATATATATATATATATATATATATATATATATATATATATATATATATATATATATATATATATATATATATATATATATATTTCAAGTTTAAAGGCAGTGGGCAAAAACCATAAAAGAAAATGTATATGAGGTAGATAAGCAAGTGAAAATATAAGCACTCCAGGAAAAACAAACAAGAGGGAAAGTAGAGAAACGAAGGACAGAAAAAAAAAGGTCATGAAGGTCAGAATATGTAAATATGCCCAAAGAGTCCTACAATGGGAGTGGAGATCAGAGTCACTTGAAAAAAAAAGAGAAACAAAAAAAGAAATATTTATATGGTCTCGAGTACAGCCTGTGTCATAAGTTTCTCTCCTTGTGTTTTTATCTCTCAAATTAAAACTTCCGACAGACGACTTTCCATGAATTTTAGGAGAACCAAGCTCCAGCAAGGACTGTATACAAGACATGCATAACCACTTAAGGACCCTGTGATCGTGTAGGGAAATTGGAAGCTTCTGATTCCTTCTGACTATGCCACTAAACAAGCTCCTTCCAATATAAGTGGCGTTTTGTGGCAATGCTTGAAGGACTCGCTAACCTTCAATTTTCTGACTACATCACGGGGTCCCTTAATTAACCAGAGCACCACCAATCCCTCTCGGTCAGTGACGTGTGGGAGATTCTTGATAAAGTACTGTACGTTTAGGAATCCCTGCCACACCACACAGACGCGATCTCTTCATTAATCGTGAACACATCCATCATTCTGCTGGTATTCTGTTATTTTTCTGTCTTTTAAAACAACCTTACAGCCAATACACACAACACACTCAGAGCGATAGTAATTTTTCTTGTGAATAAACTCCGAACTTCATGAAATATTTTATTTCTGAGCTATCCACAACACAATTGCATTTAAATATATACATAATATATTAATGATAGAGTAAATACAACTGACTATATCTTCACGACCTCTTCCCGACCTAAGTTTCAGAGGTTTATTATTATACTTTTAGGGAGAGAACGTTTTGTGAGAGTCTGTTTACGACGGGGTAAAAACTTGAGAAGGGAGGAGTCAGACGCCACAGTGCAAGCCTGAATTATGGCGGCTCTTGTTGACCTTGCCTCTATATAGTCTGCTGGTGGTGTGTGTGTGTGTGTGTGTGTGTGTGTGTGTGTGATTTTGTATTTGTTTGTATGTGTATATGTGTGTGTGCGTATTTATCTGTATGTGTGTGTGTGTGCGTGATGTGTGTGTGTATGTGTGTGTGTTTGTCTGTATATGTATGTGTGTATTTCTTTCTTTTTGAGCTTGTATGTGTGTGTGTGTGTTTTTTTTTTTTGAGCTTGTTTGTGTGTGAGCATTATTGTGTTTGCTTCTTTACGTCAGTTCTATCAATGTCTCCTGCAAATACAGAAACATTAAGGCTGGAGTATACATTTAGTACAACAGAGAGCCTTGATTCCTCTAAACTAAATAAAGCATGCCAGAAAACAGAACCAGATTAAGAAAAAAAAAAATATTGGTTGACCTGATGCATGGAATATTGATTTTTTTCTTAGGACTCAATTGCTCCAGATTTACCAACACAGTACAGGACTACAACTGTACTGTACAAACCCCCTTCAGAAACTCAACTCGGGGTGTTGGAGTAAATACACAAACACAGATTTTTCCGAGCTACCGAGACCTTAAAAAAAAAAAAAAAAAAAAAAAAAAAAAATTCAGGGAACAGATCTCAAGTAATCCTCTTAGGTCGAAGTCTCTCTCTCTTTACAGTTGTTTGCTTGTTCTGACTGACGGGTATTGATGCTGCTTGCTCACTTCTCATTCTAGTCACCGTAAGTTCTCTCGAGTAGGTAGGATTCTTTATTTCTTTTAGGTTTATGTGTGTGTGTGTTGGTGGGTGGGTGTGTGTGTGTTTCTTTGTGGTGTGTGTATATTTGTTTATGGTGTGTGTGTTTATGTGTGTGTGTG
The DNA here is from genome assembly GCA_033782935.1 of Petrolisthes cinctipes. Classification (NCBI taxonomy): domain Eukaryota; kingdom Metazoa; phylum Arthropoda; class Malacostraca; order Decapoda; family Porcellanidae; genus Petrolisthes; species Petrolisthes cinctipes. The sequence goes on from JAWQEG010007934.1 coordinate 10,278, forward strand.
TTGGTGGGTGGGTGTGTGTGTGTTTCTTTGTGGTGTGTGTGTATTTGTTTATGGTGTGTGTGTTTAAGTGTGTGTGTGTTTTTTTTTTGTGAAGTGTGTGTGTTTGTGTGTGTGTGTGTTACTATTATGTTTATCAATGTGCTTCTATGTTATTGTACTTTGGTATAACTGCATTAACGTTATAGATATTTTTTTTTCATTGTGTTATTAAGTTATTGCGTTACATATCTCGCCACCGTGTCATTGTGTTATGTCCTTTGCCGTCCAGGTGGTCAGTGAACCCAGGCGAAATTCCACAAAAATGAAAAAAAAAGTTAATGTTAAATTGGGCCTCACGTGTCAGGTTAAAATTGCTCACGTATGGAATGCAGAATACATCCCTTTATTTACCTTTATGTTATATCCGATACTTGAAAACACTATCCCATATTAACTCATCCATCCATCTATCTATCTATCTAATCTTGCTTTACTGTATCTATTATTCATTTCTTTCTTTGTATATTGATGTGTGTGTGTGTGTGTGTGTGTGTGTGTGTGTGTGTGTGTGTGTGTGTGTGTGTGTGTGTGTGTGTGTTGAGCCAAGCACTGATATTATTGTAGATTCAGTGGGATTAAATTTCAAGGTTATTCTATAGGTCGAATTTCTTGATTCAGCCTCATTGTTGTAGCTTGGAAAACATTAAGATCAATTTCAAATTTTCTCTTTGACTTTATCTGGACAAAAATATTTACGTAATTAATCAGTAACCAGGTAGATTCAGTTAGCGAAGCGTACTTGGCTACTCGTGGCTGATAAGAGACGGACTCAGAAACGCATAAAAGATTAAATTAGTGAATATATTCAATCAAAAGTTAGAAAAATAGCAGTACAGTTATTAGGTCACAGCAGTGAGGTCAGAACGGAGTTTTTATTTCATAATTCTTTTCATTTTTAAAAGCTGTGTTAAGCAACATTCATGTGATCCGCTCTAAAACAAATATATATGATTTTTAACCTGCTTGACACAAATATAAAAGGTGAAAATAATGTGGAATGAATATTTAGTTCTATCAGCACTGTTGTGATAATATTAACGTACCGTACTTTTCTAATTGTTCACTGGAAATGTTCACTTAATAATATACATACGTATTTCTGAGTCCATCTCGTATCGATCAATTGGTGCTTTCTACTCTCGATACCACTTGCATGACATTGTATCAAAAATATATTTGTTAATATTAGATATATTACTTTATGTATTTAATGGTAGATAAAGGTTATAATGGTTAAAGTCTTTCCACTATAGATCACTAAATCATAACAACAGTGAAATATATAGTAACAGAAATGGTGTGTTATTTTAAATACTACCTCTACCAAAATTAATAATAAACATTAACCCTGAACCCCCAAACTCTGGCCTTAATCTTGTTTTCGATAAAGTTTGTCTGTACCCTCCTTCACTTTAACCTTTGAAGTGCTTGTGCTGGAAAATATCACACACACGCAGCGATTAATTTGATTCATTTTTGATGAGAGCATGCAAAAAAAAAAAAAAAAAAAAAAAAAAAAAAAAAAAAAAAAAAAAAAAAAAATCATCAAATAGTTCACCTGTATGAAGTGTACGTTTTTCTTATCACTGTCAAACACTTCTCTGCTATTTGTAACTCCGTAAAAAAAAAAAAAAAAAAAAAAAAAAGTAGCTACAATTTAGGTACCCGTGAACTATGCTTTCTTTTTTGTTTTTCACTCTCTCGTTAAAATCATTCTTCCACTGTTTGTTAATCAGGCTGCGAATTACTTAAGGGGGTGCGGGAGTAGGGGGAGGGGGTAGAAAGCCTTTCCCCTATTCCCGCACCCCCCTAACCCCCCCAAGCCTGTCCCCCAACTCCCGACCCCCCCAAACCCCCAAACCCCCGCAACCCCCCCCCCCCCTGCCTGTCCCCCTACTCTCACACCCCCAAAACCTCCCCTACCCCCGAAAAAAACCCGCACCTCCCTAAACCCCCCCCCCCAAGCCTGTCCCCCTATTCCCGCACCCCCTTAAGGGATTTCCAGTGACTGAAGCAACAGGTCAAGATTTATGCACTAAAGAATAAGCATCACAATGGGTTTAAATAATTGAAGCACAAAACACCACACATGTATCAATTGTGAGTCCAAATGGCCGAGACGTGTTCAGTGACCTGCAGTATTATAGTTGTTGTAATTATTTGTTGTGTGACCATTTTCAGAATTTAATATATATTGAGGATCAAACAACTGCTGCGTAAATCAAAAACATAAATTTGTAATGCCTGTATAATTATGATATTCTATTTATTTGTGAGTGCTTGTATTTGTATGTTCGCAGTTATTTACTCAACAATTATTACATACTTTCACGAATTACGTAATAGTGAATGAACATAATGAAACTTAATAATCTTATCTTAAGGAAAACACCACTGACTACCAAAACATTATTATACTTTGCCTAACCTCTTCGATTATAATTATGATTGGAATAGAACACCACCAGATGATTCCACGTGAGGCAAGACTAATCCCGAAGTCCATGTGTATTTAAATGTGTTCGTTGTGAATGTGTCAGACAGGATGATGTATCTAAAATAGTGACAATGACAGATATCAATGTATGTAATGAAATGACATGTAGATAACAATGATGATGATGATGATATTGATGATGATGATGGTGGTGGTTGTAGTGATGATGATGATATTGATGATAATGATTGTGGTGATGATGATGATGATGGTGATGATGGTGGTGGTGGTGGTGGTGGTGATGATGATGATATTGATGATAATGATTGTGGTGATGATGATGATGATGATGATGATGATGGTGGTGGTGGTGGTGATGATGATAATTAGGAAGGAAGCCTCACAGTGGTATCAGAGCTCCATCCCTTTCAAGAGAAGCCACATCAAGTTACCAGCACCAATTGTGGAAGTTAGAGTACAGTGGCGTGAACAGATTCTCTCTCACCCACCCATCCTCAAGACTTACGTAAGGATATAGCCAGATGCATTTACGTGTACAGTCGTCACCAAATATCCAGTCAGTCAGTCAGTCAGTCAGTCTCATTTTCTGTCTGAAATTCAAACAACGCACTAGGCTATGAATGGAAGAAAATTACCCCAAGAATCCATTGATGTAAGGGTTCGTAATCAAACAGGAATGCTAACGAGTTCGTTTTGTTCACGTAACTATGTCTTTTTAGTAACATAACTGTCTTTTATGTAACCTCACAATGTCTTATATGTGTTACAGTAAAATCTTCAAAACAGTAAATTTGTAAATTTCCTTGATTTTCCAGAAAATTTACAAAGTGACTGTTTCAATCAGTAAATTTACAAAATTACTAAAATTTGTAGGAAATTTACAAATATACTAATTTCAGGAGCCAGTCATTTTACAAAATTACTGATTCATCGATTATGATTTTTTATTATGATTTTTTACACAAACGAGCAGATGCACACATCATCTAAAGTCAAATGATCTAATTTATTCACAAAACAGGATTAAAAAGAACATAATGATCTAATTTATTCATAAAACAGGATTAAAAAGAACATAAAGGGTGTGTGTGGGGGGGGGGGTGGCTTGCACTATGGTAGTGTCAACATACTAGGCTACTTATTTGGACATGTCAGACTGGAGTGACATTTGGAGTTACACTTGAGGTCGTTTCTGAAACAAGAACATTTATTTGTTCCGCATCTCTTTGCCCCACGCACACAGTTACATTTTGTGAAACCTTGCCCACCTGATGCTGATTCTGCTATGACGGCGGAACGCAAAGAAATTACTTTGTCAAGACAGATATCCTCATTGTTCAACAGTCTTTGAGGGCATAAATCAAACTGATTTCGGGAAAAGCCCCCTTTTAGCACACCAGCTTTCACCCCAATAGTGATTCAACGATAACGATCAGTAAATTTGTAAATTTCCTACAAATCTTAGTAATTTTGTAAATTTACTGATTGAAACAGTCACTTTGTAAATTTACTGAAAATTCTAGGAAATTTACAAATTTACTGTTTTGAAGATTTTACTGTAACATATGCAACGTCAGTATGTCTTCTATCTATGTAACATCACAATGTCTTCTAAGTAACGTCACTATGTCTTCTAAGTAACGTCACTATGTCTTCTATGTAACGTAACCATGTCTTCTATGTAAAGTAACTATGTCTTCTTCTTCAGGATAAAATACACCTCAGTATTCAACATCAGACAAGAGGAACGAATGGTTTTCTACCTACGATTAAATACATGCTCAAAATATATCTGGGGTGGGGGTAAAGGTACGATAAATATTACAGTACCGGTATCATTATTGTACTAATACGCTTGCATCTGGAGGCGAGACACAAGCTTTTGGAACAACTGTACCTCCTTCTGGTGTGTCTAACTCTGTGTCTCCTTAATTGACATGCAGGTCCTACAGTAGTAATAGTTGGATGGGTGTTGGATCTTGACACCTCCTTCGCGAGTGGATGCAACTTTCCCTTTCTGTCGTCTCGCTGTGTCTGAGTCTATTAACCTCCCTGTTGCACCTCCTTCCTTTCCCCCCTCTCCCCCCTTCTCTCTCTCTCTCTCTCCCCTGTTTGGTTTATGTCTATCTACACCTCCTGTTGCACCTCCCTCCTTTCTTCCCTCTCCCCTTCTCTCTCTCTCTTCACTGTTTGGCTGTTCGTCTATCTTCACATCCCTGTTTCACC
>JAWQEG010007934.1:20000-31212 GCA_033782935.1 Petrolisthes cinctipes
GTGTCAGTGTATCAGATGATCGATAGCTGAGGTGAAAGGTGCCACTGTGTCTCATCCATTTGAGGGAAATGTACAGCCACAATCAAATATCCACCAACACTTTCCTTCCATCGTGGTAAATATCTTGGTAATAAAGAACAACACGTGTATGATTTTGCAGCACCTCATGATAATAATTGAGGGGGTTGAGTTGACGTAAGGTGTTGTATGATTATATTTTGATATGATACTGATATATTTGCACGATGGAAGGAAAGTGTGGGTGATTATTTGATTGTGGCTGTACAGGAAATAAAATGAATTAAAATACAATGAGTAACTAATCCTTCAGCAGAAGTTTGATTCGACAATTATTTCCTATCAACACCAAACTATTTTATTCATCAGAAGAAACACCATGATTATGATAACAATAGAAGTTCTACTATATCTCCTATATGACTCCTATATATTATCTACAAAGAGAAGGAGAAACTGTCAGAAAATCCCTACCCAATGTAACATGAGAGATAATACAATGGGAATCAAAGAACATGGGAAAGAAATATATAGGCTGTTAATTAATTCCTCCAAACTCTGCCACTATAACAACACCCATACCGTGTGAATTTGTTTCGTGGCATAGATTGTAGGAACCAGCAGCATCAAAACTAATTCCACAGACAAACTTGCACACAATTCCCTTGACAACTCTCTTGACTTTCGACAGTATTCTTTCTTCCTCACGTCTCAGTCTATTATTTATCCTTCATCACGACCTCTGCTTCTGATAATTTTTTGTCTGTCCTCAATTGCATTCCCAACTTTTGCTATTAAAAAAAGAATTTAAAAAAAATCACATCCACCCCCTCCCCCAAAATAAAAAGAAAGCCCCCTTCCCTCCCCCGACAAAAAAAAAAAAGTAAAAAAAAAAGTAAAAATAAAAGAGATATAGAATAATAAAAAATAAAATGAGAGGGATCACACACATACGTCTGAAATGATATATCTATATATATTTTTTTTCTTTTCTAATTCCGTCTGACTTCACGAACCAATTTCACAGTGATGAGTTTAACGGGGAGGTAATAATTATACTGTTGGCAAATTTTTGGAGACTGGATATTCCCCCATAACAACCCACGCAACACACCGACCGCCTATAGTGAGGGGTGAGGTTGTGTGTTTCCTGGTGCAGTTTGGATGAATCAGGAGCCTTGGTATTTACTAACAACGACAACTTTTATTGGCCCCTTTTAAGTGTCCATCGGGTGGAAATTAGTTAACAGACTTCGGGCGGTATTCATGAGGTCCCATTCCTATAACTAGACTAGAAGGACACACACACACACACACACACACACACACACACACACACACACACACACACACACACACACACACACACACACCATATGTACACCACACATATATGCCACTAACACATATATACCACTCACACACTCTACATGCCATTTACTCTCTCTCTCTCTCTCTCTCTCTCTCTCTCTCTCTCTCTCTCACACACACACACACACACACACACACATGAGCACACCGTCTCCCCATCACCACAAGCGGAAGATGACAGGGGGACGAGTGTGTAAAGGACATAGGGTGAGGTTGAAGTGTAGTGAGGGGAGCGGAGGTGACAGGTAGGGTGGAACAATTTAGAAATGGAAATGGGAAGTGGATCTGTCTTAACTTTTCGTTTGCATTTCATGATTTTGTTGGGGCGATTGGAGAGGGTTTCCAGGCAGACAGATGTGTAGGAGGAAGAGGTGGTGGAGTAGGTAGAGAAGATAGAGTAGGAATTGGAAGAATAGGAAGGAGGAATAGGAGAGGATGAAAAAAGGGAGGAAAAGGAATAGGAAGGAGGAGGAGGATGAAGATAGAGTAGGAAGTCGAGGAAGAAGGAGGAGGAGGAGGATTAGGAGAAGAGGATATAGAATGGGAGGAAAAAGAATAGGAATGAGGAGGATGATGAAGATAGAGTAGGATGTGGAGGAATAGGAAGGAGAAGGAGGAGGAATAGGAGAAGAGGATGAAGAAAGGGAGGAATAGGAATGAGGAGGAAGATGAAGATAGAGTAGGATGTGGAGGAATAGGAAGGAGAAAGGGAGGAATAGGAGAAGAGGATATAGAAAGGGAGGAAAAGGAATAGAAATGAGGAGGATGAGGAGGAAGAAAGGGAGAAGAATACAAAGGAATACAAAGGAAGTACAGGCAACAGGAGGTCAAGGAAAAGAAGGAAGAAGATAAGGAAGAAAGGGAGGAGAAGGAAAAAGAAGAACAAGTGGAGAACTAGATATTGAATACAGTTGAGAAATATTTAACGCACCAGGAGTCTGTACCATTAACGCACACACACACACACACACACACTGGACCCCACCAGAGAGAAAGCCAAGGTAAAACATTTGACCATTTAGTCCCTCGCCAGGCAGGCCATCCAAACACACACCACACACTCTCATAACCTTTCCAGCTTTAATCGAATTACTTGCTGCCCAGAGCGTCGGCCTCCTCCATATTCATATAGTGAACCTCGACTGCACTTACCTGTTTTGGTTTTACTCGCCGGAAATGTCTTTATCAAAACCGGGAAAAAGGAGGTAAATAGCGAATATAAACTAGATTTTACCTTGCTGTCATAAAGAATGTTTTTTTAACCGAGTTTAGAAATAAAGCACTTGTGATTCTTAACCTACTTTTTTTCTACTATTTGGTAAACAAACTTTCTACTTCTTAGATAACATGCTTGGATTAACACTAGAGGATTTTATATGTCAGAGAGAAATTAACGGTATTGAAAGGTTAGTAATTATAACCTTAAAAAAAAAAAAAGGAAAAGGAAAAGAGGGCAAATGTAAATGTACCCTACAAAGAAATCAATCCAGCAGAAACTCAAGCCAAGGATTATGGCGTTAACATATTGAAAGAGTTAGTAGTGAGTGACACATTAATAAAACACCGCTATGAAAATTAACTACCCTTCAGGCACTCACTTAAGCAACAGGTCAGGAAAAGAGAGAGGGAGTAAAAAAATAAAGTTGGCGTGTTAGGGTGACAGTGAAACATTAAAGGAGAAGAAGGAAAAGGAGGAGGAAGAGGAGGAAGAAAGGGAGGAGAAGGAAAAGGAGGAGGAAGAGGAGGAAGTAAGGGAGGAGAAGGAAAAAGAGGAGGAAGAGGAGGAGAAGGAAAAGGGGGAGGAAGAAAGGGAGGAAGAAGGAAAAGGAAGAAGAAGGAAAAAGAAGAAAGGGAGGAAAATGAAAAGGAAGAGGAAGAGGAGGAAGAAAGGGAGGAGAAGGAAAAGGAAGAAGAAGAAGTGGAGGAGTGATGTAGTCAGAAAAAAATTAGAGATATATGAATCCTTCGAAACTTGCCACGAAACACCACTTACAAGGAAGGAGCTATTAGTTTCGTGGCATGGTCAGGGGGAATCAGAAGCCTCCAAGTTTCATACACGATCACAGGGTCCTTAAGGCCTGACGACTATTTTTTTTTTTTTTTTTTTTTTTTTTTTTTTTTTTTTTTTTTTTTAAGGGTCTGTAGGTAACTGGAGTCTGGCTTACAAACAAATGAGAGGTCTGACAGTCTCGTTAACCCACCGTGGCTCTGTATAGTCCCTTAAGCGTTCAGACGGGGACCCTATTATTATTATTATTATTATTATTTTTATTTTTTTATTTTTTCATTATTATTATTATTATTATTACTATTATTATTATTATTATTATTATTATTTTATTTTTATTTTTATTTTATTTTTATTTTTATTTTTATTATTATTATTATTATTATTATTATTATTATTATTATTATTATTAATATTATTATTATTATTCAGTGCTTAAGGGATTCGTATACGTGTATTTTGAGCGAATTGGAGGGCTTCTGATTCCTCCAAATTATGCTACATAACATGTCCCCCATTCGTATACTAATGTATTATTTTGTTTCCTGAGATAGTGTGGAGGAATCAGTAGCCCTCCAGTTTGACCACAACAGACAACTCCCATATTATGTATACGTAGGCACGTACATAAACAAAAGACTGACAGACCAACAAATAGATGCATCAACTGATAGACAAATAGATTGGTAGATAGGCAGACTGATAGAGTCAGAGAGAAAGAGAGATAAATTGATGTTGATTTTAAAAAATGATTTTTAGATTTTTCCATTTTGAACACAAGTGAAACACGTACAGAAGGATCAGTATTACTGCATATATCATCATTGCATCAAGTTGCCTACACTTTTATAAACTGATGCAAATATATATATATACATTATGTGCTGACCTGCCTACCAATGACGTCAATTGGTGGACTAAGCATAATTAAACATTGATTATAAGCTCATAATTTAATGCCCATTCGCCATACAATATATACTTCATATTTTCATGTTTATATGAAATTAAAGTGGATCTGCAATCAGTTTGTAACTTTTAAAATTATATAAATTATTTAAGATTAAAACGGGGTTGGGAAATTCTATTTGTTGTTGTCGAGGAAAGGAAAGTAAAAATGAATATTAACTAAAAATATACCTCGGCTAAAATAAATCTAAGTTAAAAATGAATCTGTGATTTAAATATATATACCCATGTTAAAAAATATGCATACCGGTATTTACTATAAAAAATTGTCACCCAAAATAATTACGATAAATAAAAAGAGACCCAGGCAAATTAGTAGCTCTCCAATGAACCACTGATGGAAGAAGAAAAAACAAAATATATAAAAAATAAATATAAATATAAAAATGTCAAGCGTGGCAAGAGAAACAGTTTTCCCTAAAATGTTCGTGACTGGGACAACAAAAGTTCAAAGAGCAGCTTGGCACAAAGAGATAACTCCTACCGTGGTGTCATATATTTTTGGATGCAACGTTGTGTGTTTTTTATATCCCCTCTCTTTCTCTTTACCCCCTTGACCTTCACTCCCACCCCAACGAGAGAGAAAGGGGCCAGGGCATTGTTTAGGGGGGGGGGGGGGGGGGGATTTCGTCTGTCTATCTGTCTGTCTGTCTATATTTCTGTTCCTCTGTCTGTAATACTTTCATGTGGGTATTAAATTTATTTTTGATGTTCAAATCTTTTGCTGGCGAGTTTTAGAGATTCAGTCACTTCGTGTTTCAATATTAATTACAGGCGAATTAACAGATTGCTTTAGTAGTAACACCACAATTTCATCAAATAATTATGCCAGGAAACAATCTAGTACAGTACCTCGTTTTATAGTACAATTTATGTTTTACAGTACGTTTTACAGTTATGTCATGTGATACAGTTTGATTGTACCAGTAACCATCTGTTTTACCGACAACAGATTACCCAATTAAAAGATACTGAAAATATGTTTGTTTATTTTTTATTTTATTTATTTTTTATTTTTTATTTTTTTTTCTCGATTCAATCACTAGATACAGAAGAGCAAAACAAAAAAAATAATGGTGTTCTGTTGCTTGGAATAGTTTGGAGGATTCAGTTGCTCCAGAATTATCAACACAAAACTTCCCCTTTAACTTAAGTAGCCTCAGCAACGAGCCAGAAGTTACTAGACCCATGTTATTATATTATGCTATAGTTATAATTTCTCATAGTTACGGTACCCTCTCTCTCTATGCACGTGCCTGGAAACTGCACAATATTGACAAGACGTGGGATAAAGCTTTTGTCCATCGCTGTGCAATGTTTATATACAATTTTACGCAGTGAAAGCTGACGAAGGTTGAGGCAATCACCGGATAGATATATTGCGCGTCACGGCAGGATATCCATGTTACAAAACGAACGTATCCACTCACATTTTGCAATTACGTAATAGTTTTATCCAATATTTGAACACCGGTGCGTTCCAGTGTGTTAGCGAAATAGCTGTGTGTGTGTGTGTGTTTTTTTTTTTTTTTTTTTTAATCTCTCCCTCTCTCTTTCTTTTGCTTTCTTGTTTGTTTCCTTTATAATATTCGTCAAGTTGTGGAGCCCAAGTCTATATGAATGATTGGCTGTTTGATTTATTGCTTGGTGGTGGTGGTGGAGTGATTAATTGGTTTGTTGATTGGTCGATTGGAAAGAAAACACCAATATAGAAGACACAGCAGCTTGTTACATGTTGCCGGAGATGAGGGGAATATTGAACACACGAGATTGATTGTTGTTGATGAGGAGCCTTCCACTTTACTACCCTTTATCTCCTATTATTACTGGTTCTAATTAAGAGGATAGTAGTACAGTGTTGGTAAATCTTGAGCAACTGATACCTCCCTCCAAACAAACTATTCCAACCAAGCAACAGGACACCATTATTTTGTTGTTAATCTGGTCCTGTTTCCTGGCATACTCTGAAGGAATGAAAATACTCTAATGTACCAAAATTATTATACTATCCTCTTTAGACTTAAGGGGGGTAATTCACTTTGGTTACATCATTGGAGTGCCTTGATTCCTCGACAGTATGCCAGGAAACAGGACCAGATGAACAATAATAATAATAAAGGTGTTTTGTTGCTTGGAATAGTTTGGAAGAATTAGTTTACTCCAGATTTGCCAACACTGTGCTCCCCCCCCCCCCTTAAGGACCCTGTGATCGTGTATGATAATTGGAGACTTCTGATTCCTCCTGACTATACCGCGAAACAAGCTCCTTCCATATAGGTGGAGTGTTTCGTGGCAATATTTGAAGGACTCATTTACCTCCAATTTTCTTACTACATCACAGGGTCCCTTAATTAATCAAATATGGAAGACCGAACTGCTCATCTCCTCCACGAAAATCCTGTGTAAATCTTTTGTGACTTTTTTATTTTGTGGGTCCGTCTCCTACTCCTCTTCTTTCGTTAGTTTTCTTCCATTTCTTCATCCTCCTTTTCTTCTTGCTCCCTCTCGCAGTTCCTTTTCCTCCTCTTCCTAATTTTCTGTATTTCCTCATATTTTCAACCACCTCTCCTTTTCCTCTTCCTCCTCCTTGTGTCACCTGCTCTTCTGCTAGCTTTCTTTCCCTTTTCCTTTTCCCTTGTATTTTCAATCCCCTCTCCTGCTCTTCTTCCTCCTCCTTTTATCGTTTGCTCTTCTGCGTAGCTTTCTTTCCCTTTTCCTTTTCCCTTGTATTTTCAACCACCTCTCCTGCTCTTCTTCCTCCTCCTTTTATCGCCTGCTCTTCTGCGTAGTTTTCTTTCTTTTCTCCTTTTCCTTCATATATTCAACCACCTCTCCTTTTCTTCCTCCTCCTCCTTTTGAGTAATTTTCTTTCCCTTCTCCTTTTCCTTCATAGTTTCAACCACCTCTCCTTTTATTCCTCCTCATTTTGCGTAACTTTCTTTCTCTTCTCCTTTTCCATCATATTTTCAACCACCACTCCTTTTCTTCCTCCTCCTCCTCCTCCTCCTCCTTTTATCACCTGCTCTTCTGCATAACTTTCTATACCTTCTCCTTTTCCATCATATTTTCAACTATTTCTCCTTTTCTTCCTCCTCCTCCTTTTGCGTAACTTTCTTTCTCTTCTCCTTTTCCCTTTTATTTTCAACAACTACTCCTTTTCTTCCTCCTCCTCCTTCTGCGTAGCTTTCTTTCCCTTCTCCTATTCCTTCATATTTTCAACCACCTCTCCTTTTCTTCTTCTTCCTCCTCCTCCTTTTGTCGCCTGTTCTTCTGCTAGCTTTCTTTCCCTTCTACTATTCCTTCATATTTTAAACCACCTCTTCATTTCGTCCCCACCACCCACCAACCCCCACTCCCTTCTCCTGCTGCTACTACTACTACTACTACTGGTCTCCTCTCCCCACTCCTCCTCCTCCTACAACCCCTTAAGCCACCAAAGCCGAGCACCATAATAAAAACTTTCCGGGTCCACTGTTTACCACCCCTGTTTTCCGGCGTAATGGCTCAGTGTCTCGTCTGGAATAATCATCCCTGCCCACGACGCGCAAAAAAAAAAAAAAAAAAAAGAACCGAGCCTCCTGCCGAAGTTTGGGAGGACATGAGGGAGCATTTCCAAGGACCACGACCATCATCTCATTACCAGTTTTTTTTTTTTTTTTTTTTTTTTTTTAAATCTTTTTTTTTCTTTTTTTTTTATGTATAATTATATTTCACTTGTGGACAACGGACAACTTCTTGGACAAAGGACAACTTCACTTATAGACAACTTCTTCTTCCCCTGTTACGTACGAAATTGAAATCGTGTTATATATGAGGTTAATAGCTTTTTATTCCTTTTTTTTTTTCCCTACAGGTATTCTTAGTGATTTCTCAGGACTTATCTCTAGGCTATAAAAATCACACGCCTTAAAAAAATAGCCTGACCATCCCGAACTAAAATATATCACAGAAAAAATTATAAATGTACGTTTCAAAAAATGACCCCCCCCCAAAAAAAAAAAAAAAAAAAAAATCACAAACGTTAAAAAAATAGCACGACCATCCTGAATTAAAATATATCACAGAATAAATTATAAATGTATGTTCCTTTAAAAAAATGCCCCCACCATCACCCCCCCCCAAAAAAAATGTATAGAAAAATAGAAATATAGCAGACAAAAAACCCTACCAGAGGGAGCATTTCCATGGACCACGACCATCATCTCATTACCAGTTTTTTTTTTTTTTTTTTTTTTTTTTTTTAAGCTTTTTTTTTTTTTTTTATGTATAATTATATTTCACTTGTGGACAACGGACAACTTCTTGGACAAAGGACAACTTCACTTATAGACAACTTCTTCTTCCCCTGTTACGTACGAAATTGAAATCGTGTTATATATGAGGTTAATAGCTTTTTATTCCTTTTTTTTTTTCCCTACAGGTATTCTTAGTGATTTCTCAGGACTTATCTCTAGGCTATAAAAATCACACGCCTTAAAAAAATAGCCTGACCATCCCGAACTAAAATATATCACAGAAAAAATTATAAATGTACGTTTCAAAAAATGACCCCCCCCCCCAAAAAAAAAAAAAAAAAAAAAAAATCACAAACGTTAAAAAAATAGCCCGACCATCCTGAATTAAAATATATCACAGAATAAATTATAAATGTATGTTCCTTTAAAAAAATGCCCCCACCATCACCCCCCCAAAAAAAAAATATATAGAAAAATAGAAATATAGCAGACAAAAACCCCTACCAGAAAAAAAAAAAAAGTATGAAGACAAAGCTAAGAAAAAAAAAACAAAAAAACAGGTATTTGTAAACGCCGCCCATTTACCCAAAAAAATTAAGCAAAAACCTGGTCTTGAGCCGCGAGTGACGTTATAAACCAGGAAAGGGGTGAGCTGCTGCACAAGTCGGATAATTGCATTCATTCATCTCGCGCCCCGTGAGTGAGCAATCTAACAATCAGCCTAAATTACACAACTCTTTACTAATGGATTCTGGGGGGCAACTTTGGTGAGGGATGACGAGGGTGAAGGAGGAGTTGGGCTTGAAGGTGGAAAGAATGAATGGGGATGGTTGGGATGGGATGGGAGGGTGGGAGGTGTTGGGGATGAAGAGGAGGATGAATGTTTGAGGGGAGGAAGGTGGAGGATGAATGAATGAGGGGGGATGTAAGAGGAGGAATTAGGGTAGGAAGGTACGGTAGAGGAGAAATGTGAGAAGGAATGAAGTGGGAGGGAGGTAAGAGAAGGAATGAGGGTGAGGGAGGTAACAGGAGGAATGAGGGTGAAGGAGGTAAAGGAGGAATAAGGTGGTGGGGAGGTAGAGGAGGAATGAGGGGGGGGGAGAAGGTTAGAGAAGGAATGAAAGGGGGAAGTAAAGGAGGAATAAGATGGTGGGTATAGGAGGAGTAAGGTGGTGGGGAGGTAGGGGAGGAACGAAAAGGGGAGGTATAGGGAATGAGGAAGAAGACAGAGAAATGAGGGAGGAAACTGACTCCAGGAAATGCATGGAAGATAATGACATTGTTGTGTGGAAGATGAGTAAGGAGATATAAAGATGAGTAAGGAGGTATAAAGATAAGAGCCAGGGAATAGGTTTGAGTAAAAGAGAAGAGACATGTTTTGAAAGCATTTTACTTTGTAGGTAACATTACTAAGCCTTTTCATATTACAGTATTAGTAAACGAGAAGTACCCAGGGACTAAATCACTGCCTCTAGAAAAAATATATATATTGATACACGTCGCAGATGAATGAACAGAGACATATGAATGCTAAGATAAATCAAGATATTACTCTTGATATCCGTAGCATCACCACCAGTTCGTGTGTAATGTTCGGTTAGCCAATTATGGAACCAGGATCCAGTGGAGGAAGGAAATATAATAGACGAACTGATTCCTCCAAACTATAATTATACCATCAGGCACACTCCCTCAGCAAAGGTCCTATTCCCTGGCATCACCAGCTGTGATCAAAATTCACCAACAGACCCTTCAAACATCTCTCTCTCCATCTCTCTCTCCATCTCTCTCTCTCTCTCTCTCTCTCTCTCTCTCTCTCTCTCTCTCTCTCTCCTGCACTGGCTGAGAGAGGGTGGTTCAGAAACTTCCTTCCTCTTTATCCACCGCCTGTCGCCTGTCCCTTCAATCCTCACAGTCCGCCTGAGTCATCTCACCCAAACTTATCTTGGTGACGTGTGGAGGGTCAAGGAGATATTGTGACCTCCTTACCTCTCTCTCTCTCTTGCTGTCTCTCTCTTTCTCTTATCATCTTCCAGGATTATTTCTGACGACGACATTATTTTTAGATCTGGATGTGAATTTTTTTGTGTGTGTGTGTGTGTGTGTGTGGTGTGTGTGTGTGTGTGTGTTTGTTTGTTTTTTGTTTTTTATTTTTTGTGGTATGATGAGGAGGTAAACATTTTTAATCCACCAGCATTAAAAGAATAAATAAAATAAGTAAAATTTATAAAGATCTGTATTATAAAACGAAAAAAAAAGAAAAAAAGTACTATGAAATGAAACCCCTTAAAAAAAAGTATGATACCAAAGAACTATATATGTATGTATGTGGTGTGCGTGTTGAACGAATGAACGAGTGGGTGTGGGGGTAGGTGGGTAGAGGAGAAGGAGATAGAGGGGGTGTGAGTGTGGGGGGTGGTGGGTAGTGGAGAAGGAGATAGAGGGACAGTGGGGGGAGGTGGGTAGTGGAGAAGGAGAAAGAGGGACAGTGGGGGGTGGTGGGTAGTGGAGAAGGAGATATAGGGGGTGTGGGTGTGGGGAGGTGGGTAGTGGGGAAGGAAATAGAGGGAGTGTGGGAGGTAGTTAGGTAGTGGAGAAGGAGAAAGAGGGG